>SJYC01051546.1:0-57524 GCA_006408675.1 Madoqua kirkii | reverse complement strand
CCCCCCCCCACATACACATCAGGCAATTGTCTGACACCAGCTCAGAGTCCTACAAATGCAATTCAGTTCCGACAGTACCTACCAGGAGACAGCTTCAGATTCCACAAGCTGGGGCCTCAAAATAAAGGTCTCCTGCTCCTGATCACTTCCTAACTCAACAACCTTGGTTCCCTACTGCCTGTGGAGCAGCAGGCAGACAACCTTAAACGGACATTCCAGGCCCTCCCTGGGAAGACCGAAAGCTCCTTCCGAAGATTCACGGCGCTGGAACACATCACCTATGAAAGTAAGTAATTGCCTTCTGCACAGCCTCTCCTCCTGTTACAGAGTCCATGGGTCAATCATTCCGGAAACACTTATTAAGCGCCTTCTGTGTACACTGACTGGTGTTAAGTGTGTGTGGTTGTGTGTGTGAGGGAGGGCAGCAGGTGTGTGGATTACATGCAAGGTCTCTGCCCAGAGAGAAGTGCTGGAGGAAGGGGACTCAGTGCGCTGAATAATTTAAATGGCACCCCACTCCAGTACTCTTGCCTGGCAAATCCCATGGATGGAGGAGCCTGGTGGGCTGCAGTCCGTGGGGTCGCTAAGAGTCGGGCACGACTGAGCGACTTCACTTTCACTTTTCACTTTCATGCACTGGAGAAGGAAAAGGCAACCCACTCCAGTGTTCTTGCCTGGAGAATCCCAGGGACGGGGGCGCCTGGTGGGCTGCCGTCTATGGGGTCGCACAGAGTCGGACACGACTGAAGCGACTTCGCAGCAGCATCGCCTCCACTGCCACCAGTTCTACTTCTGCGAGCAGTTTCCAGAGCAGCTCTTCCAGGGGGGTCGTCTCTAGTTCTTGGACCCCAATTTGCATTGATCAGAATTCTGGCTCTGGTTTTTTGCTGCCACCAGACCCTTGGCCCTCTTTCTATGGAGAAGGAAAAGTACAGCTCCGACTTCGTCCCACTAGCTCCACATACTTGGAGTACGAACCTGCCAGAGCTGCACGTTGAACAAACACAGAAAGGAGACCCGGCGTAGACTGAAGTGTGTTTCATCCCCGGTTCAGTTCTTCTCAACCCACTGCCCCGGACACCAAGATGTGAAAATTAAGAACCACCTCCAGCGTAAAACACGAACGACGAGGATGGGATTCGAACCCACGCGTGCAAAGCACAATGGATTAGCAGTCCATCGCCTTAACCACTCGGCCACCTCGTCCTACGAAGCGCATACTCTTCCACATGCCCTTATCTCTCACCCCAGAGTGTTCCGAGACCCCCTGCAGCCGTTCCTCAATACAGACCTGATAAAACTTAGAGGGAGAGGCGGCGGACAGAAAAGGGCTTTTGTGTTCCTTTCCGCCTGCCGCAGCCAGGAACCGCGCCATCCTTCACCATTCTGCAGTCAAGTTCGGTCACAGTTTCCGCTCCCTGATTCTGGCGCGAGAGAACCAAGGTCTCAGGACGCACCTAGTCCAGGAGGTCGCGCACTGACCCAGAGGAGGGGATGCAGGTCCCCTGGAACACAGCAGGCGCGGTGGCGGGCAGTTTCCAGCGTTTGCAAAGCGCGCGGTGAGGACCGAGGCTGCAGTAACTCCTCCTGGCGAGCAGGGGGCGAGTTGGCTCGCCGGAGGCGAGCGCGGGCGGCCGGGTGGGCGGGGCTGCGCGCGAGACTCGGTTCGCCTCGGCTCGCTTCGGCCGCGCTCGGCAGGCTGCGGTAAATCCGGGCTTGCAGAGGCTGGCAGAGGCTGCGGCCCGGTGGTCCCTGCTGCGCGCCCCGAACTCCGAGAGCCATGCAGATGTCCTACGCCATCCGATGTGCCTTCTACCAGCTGCTGCTGGCCGCGCTTATGCTGGTGGCCATGCTGCAGCTGCTCTACCTGTCGCTGCTGTCCGGGCTGCATGGGCAAGAGGAGCAAGACCAATATTTCGAGTTCTTTCCCCCGTCCCCGCGGTCGGTGGACCAAGTCAAGGCGCAGCTCCGCACCGCGCTGGCCTCCGGAGGCGTCCTGGACGCCAGCGGCGACTACCGCGTCTACAGGGGCCTACTGAAGACCACCATGGACCCCAACGATGTGATCCTGGCCACTCACGCCAGTGTGGACAACCTGCTGCACCTGTCGGGCCTGTTGGAGCGCTGGGAGGGCCCTCTGTCGGTGTCGGTGTTCGCCGCCACCAAGGAGGAGGCGCAGCTGGCCACGGTGCTGACCTATGCGCTGAGCAGCCACTGCCCCGATATGCGCGCCAGGGTCGCCATGCACCTTGTGTGCCCCTCACGCTACGAGGCCGCTGTTCCCGACCCCCGGGAGCCAGGGGAGTTTGCCCTGTTGCGTTCCTGCCAGGAAGTCTTTGACAAGCTGGCCAGGGTGGCCCAGCCCGGGGTCAATTACGCGCTGGGCACCAACGTCTCCTACCCCAATAACCTCCTGAGGAATCTGGCTCGTGAGGGGGCCAACTATGCCTTGGTAATCGACGTGGACATGGTGCCCAGTGAGGGGCTGTGGAGAAGCCTTCGGGAAATGCTGGACCAGAGCAAGCAGTGGGCGGGCACAGCGCTGGTGGTGCCTGCCTTTGAGATCCGTCGAGCTCGCCGCATGCCCATGAACAAAAACGAGCTGCTGCAGCTCTACCAGGTGGGCGAGGTGCGGCCCTTCTATTATGGGCTCTGCACCCCCTGCCAGGCGCCCACCAACTACTCCCGCTGGTCAACCTGCCAGAGGAGACCTTGCTGAGGCCTGCCTACGTGGTGCCCTGGCAAGACCCCTGGGAGCCATTCTACGTGGCTGGAGGCAAGGTGCCCACCTTCGACGAGCGCTTTCGGCAGTATGGCTTCAATCGCATCAGCCAGGTGCTCTTAAGGGAGAGGGAAGGGGAAATGGGGCAGGAGGGATGGGGGAGTCAGGGAGGTCTGGATGGAAAAGAGTCAATGAGGCAGCGGGGATCATAGTTCAGGAAGTGGTTGAATGGTTGGAAGATCCAGGGTGCCTCCAGAGGACTAAGAATGCTGGAGCGAGCAGGGATGTCAGTCTCTGCTCTAGGAATGTCATCACACTTCGCTCATCTGTCTCTCCCTCCACAGGCCTGTGAGCTGCACGTGGCAGGATTCGATTTCGAGGTGCTGAATGAAGGTTTCCTGGTTCATAAAGGCTTCAAAGAAGTTTTGAAATTCCATCCCCAAAAGGAGGCTGAAAATCAGCACAATAAGATCCTTTACCGTCAGTTCAAACAGGAGTTGAAGGCCAAGTACCCCGACTCCCCGCGTCACTGCTGAGCCCTTCCCTCACCTAGTCTGAGAAGTCTCAGACCCCTCCCTCCTTAGGCCGCCCCTCAGGCCTGACTGGGGTAAGAAATGTCACTCCACTTTATAGTGGTGGCTGTGGTGTTTGAACACTGGACTTGAATATGGGGTGCTGGGGTCAAGTCCTAGCTTAACCACTAACTAGTTGTGTGGCCTTGAGCAAATCCCGTTCTCTCCCTGAGCTTCAGTTACCCCGTCTGTAAAAGGGAGGTGAGAAATACCTACCTCACAGAACTGTTGGGAGGCTCAGAGGAGATGCTATATGTGAAAACACTCTGTAAGCTTCGTACAAATGTGAAGTATTATTAATATTATTACAGTATTATTATTGTTGTTATTATTGTTATTATTATTAACAATCTTGGGTGAGTGGACAGTAGGAGAGCAAAAAAAGTATGAATGGGGCAGAGCTAAGAAGTCAGTACTTACAAAAGGGGCGTTTTGGAAAGAAATCAGATGAAGGCGTTGAATTTAATTCTTAGGTTTTCGGCAGCTTCCTGGTAGTCTAGGCCTCCGTCCCGGGGGCTCTGGAGAAGGGAAAGGTCTGATAGGTTCTGTGTGTTAATAGTCTGAGATCTGTACCCTTGAATAGGCTGGGCCGGGTAATTTGCCTACCGATTACAATGTGTAAATAAATAAGTGTTGACACCTATAGTTGGCTTCATTACTCTCCTGAACCGGGCGGGGATGGGAGAACAGGTTGCAAGTTCTCCGCTTTTCAAGCCGGGGGAGTCGGCTGCGGACCGAGCCGCACCGGCTTCATGGCAAAGAACGCACAAGGGCCTTTCCTACCTGTTGAGAGCCTGTGCAAATTTCGATCGGTTGCTATGGAAACCGGCCCGCGGTATCCCAGCATGCCTCATCCCCAGCTGCCCAATTGTGAGAGCTCCGACAGACGCCTCCTGATGACACATGCGGAAGCGCGGCCAGGACCCCGCCCCAGAAGGAGAGAGACCGGCCCAGCGCTTCCGGGAACCCCGCGGCGGCGCCCAGTGTCCGCATCCTCCGGCACCTCTCAGGGAGTTTTGGACGTGAGGTCAGAGGCCCCACTCCCTGCGGGTGCGTAACGCCAACCCTGGCGCCTGGTTTGCCCTCTCCGGTCAGTCGGTCGGATCCGGCCCAATCTCCAGGGTCGAAGCGGAGACTTAACCGTCCGGACGCGTGCGGGGACCGCGGGACCAGAGCTGGCAGCGGAAGAGCCGGTGATTCTCCCGCCCGCGCCTGCACGTACGGAGATGGGACTGGGCGGGAAGCTCTCGGTGCGCCGTGGAGGGGCTGGGTTGGCTTCTTCGAGACTGGGGCAGAATCTTCCTTCCTAGGAGGCCTGCCCTCGACTTGCTCACTTTCTGAAAGATAAATTGCAATATGCACAGTGCTTTACGATTTGCTTTGCCATTCCTTACCGCTTGCAGCCTTTACAACACTGAGAGTGGCAATGGTTATTCTCTTTTTATACCCAGGGTAAGCAGTAGACTTAGAGACTGCTGGAGAGACTTTTCCCCAACCCATCACCCTTTCTGGTCTAGAAAGATAGGCCTTACCAGTGAAGAGGAATTGCAAAGTTTGGAAAATGCGGGAACTGAGGCTTGAGATTGGGAAAGAGGCTGGTTTGTTGAACCGAGGCTTTCAGGTCAGGTTGAGATCATTTGTGAAATCATTGAGAGATGTTTTGAAACTTTGAAAGTGTTATTCACTCAGTCGTGTCCGACTGTTTGTGACCCCATGGACTGTAGCCTTCCAGGCTTCTCTGTCCATGGAATTCTCCAGGCAAGAATACTAGAGTGGGAAGCCACTGCCTTCTCCAATGGATCTTCCCCCTCCCAGGAATCAAGCCCAAGTCTCCTGCCTTGCAGGTACATTCTTTATCGTCTGAGTCACCAGGGAAGTCCACGTTGAAACTTAAGCCAGTTACTTTATTCAAATTGATGTTTGCTACCTTTGCAGAAGCCAGGGGCTACTGAGAAGTAAAAGCCAATCCCTGCCCTTCCAAAGTTTTTGTTTAACTTTGTATTTGCAAATCTTCCAGGCATCAAATGAGTTGGTACAAATGGGTGAGTAAAGCCCATGTGCAGCCGTGCCCTGGTGAGGCTTCCAGGCTGCTTGGAGAGACAGATGTGAGAATGGGCAAATAGACACACAAATAAGTCAGGAAGGGAGACTGCACAGAGCTAAAGGACTACAAAGAAGCCCAGAGAAGGTATCACAGTGAAACAGAAGCCCCCAGTAGGCAGAGATGATCTGCTGAGAAGACTGCTTAGTCTTCCTCTTGAGTGATCTTTTGGCTGCACTCGGCACTGTCACCTCTTCATTCTGAAATTCTCTCTCCCCAGCTTTGAGTTTTTCCTCCTTCATCTCTTGCTAATTTTCTTCTTTTTTGGAGGGAGTCTCATCATCTGCCCCTTTGGTAACCCTGAGTTCCATCATGAGCCCGATCTCACTCCACACATTCTGCCTTGCTGGTAGCACCCTCTCCCAAGGTCTGAAGAACTCGCTCAATGTGAAGACCAGATCTCTGCAGCCCAGATTTCTCTCTGCGGCTTAGACCCATGTGTGCCCACCCCTGCCCCTTCTCTCCTTTCAGGGTCTTTGTTCATGCCACTCTCTCTCCTTAGAATGCTTTCTCTTCCTCAGCCAGCTCAGCTCATGGGTTTGGCCCATCATCCTCTACAAGCCCTCCCTGCTGCAGCAAGCTCCAGGTTTCATTTAGCTGCCTCTCCCATATGCCCTTGGTCTTAACTCTTCTGCTTCCTGGCCTCTCTCTCCCAGGAACTTGTCAACTCCTTGAGATCAGAGATTCTGTCTGCCGCACTTGAGCCAAGCTCCTACCATAGTGTCTGATGGTACCTAGCATATATTAAATTTTTCAATAAAGATTAAATCAGTGAGTTAAAAGGATGTTTAACAGTGTTCTTTGGTGCTGAGGAGTCAAGATAGGCACCAAAAAAATATTGGCATCGGGTACCAGGAGGTCATCTGTTAACCCTACAAGATCAGTTTCAGCTGAGAGCAATGATACGGAAACAGACTGGAAAAAGTGGAAGGTGGAAGAGTAGGAAGAGCACGTGTTTACAGGACCTAGCGAAGATGGGAAATGGGGGGAGGTAACTGAGTGGACTGGGATGAAGTTTTGTATTTCTGCTTTTTCTGCATGTTGGGAAATACCTAAGCATGTCTAAAGTTTCCTAAGAAAGAGCTGCCAAGAGGGAAAATTGAGCATGCAGAAGAGAGAGTGGAGTACTGATGACTTGGGGTCTCAGAGGAAGCAGAAGGAGATAGGATTTGAGCATAGCGAGAGGACCCAAGCATTGTAGGGTGGGAAGAGAAGTGGAGGGCTTTATAGGCAGAAGAACAGCACGGTGGGCAGCAGGGGCTGGGGAGGAAGTGCGTGGTGTTTTTGAGAACTGGCCGTTAGATGTGGGGTGAAGGAGCTGGACACAGTTCAAGTCCAGTGTGCAGGGCCTCGAAAGCCTGGGTCAGAATTTGGGCCCAGTCCCGTAGGCAGTGGGGAGCCCATCTTGGCCTTTCCCATCTTATGGATCATCACCTTGGACAATATTACAGGGATTGAGATCACCAACAATGTCCAAGGGGATGGGCATTTCTGTGGCTCCTAGATTTCTGGGAGATGTGTAGACGGTTCCATCTGTACCTGCCCCACCCTGCATGTCCCCAGGGCCCGGCGAGTCCAGTCCAGTCCCTCCCCTAGTTGTCCCCGTCCACAGTGAGGCTTGACTTGACTCCCCAAGTGACCACTTTGCCACTCGGAGCTAGGGGCACGGGTGAGTGACAGCTCCGCTGCTCCTCCCAGCGCCCAGATGCCCGTCCAGCCTGCAAGCAAGGACACAGAGGAGATGGAAGCAGAGGGCGACTCAGCTGCCGAGATGAATGGGGAGGAGGAGGAGAGCGAGGAGGAACGGAGCGGCAGCCAGACCGAGTCCGAGGAGGAGAGCTCAGGTGAGCCCCACACGCCCTCGAGCGCCCTGCCCGCCCCCGCAGCCGGCCCTGACTGGCCTCTTGTCCCAGAGATGGACGAGGAGGACTACGAGCGGCGCCGCAGCGAGTGCGTCAGTGAGATGATGGACCTGGAGAAGCAGTTCTCGGAGCTGAAGGAGAAGTGAGTGAGGGGCCCGGGGCCCGGCTTCCAGGAGGCAGCGGCAGGCCTGGTGCCAGCCAGGGCCGGCGTGAGCGAGGGCCTGACCCGGGGCGCTGGGCATGTGTTTGACGGATGGGCACATGGGCGCACGGCTGCCTTTCACCTCCCAGGTTGTTCAGGGAACGACTGAGTCAGCTGCGGGTGCGGCTGGAGGAAGTGGGAGCTGAGAGGGCGCCCGAATACACGGAGCCCCTGGGGGGGCTGCAGCGGAGCCTCAAGATTCGCATTCAGGTGGCAGGTCTGTGGCCCGTCCTATGCCCCTCCCTTTACGAGAACCCACGGCTCTCTGTCCCCTTCCCCTCTCCCTGTGCCATGCCTCGCCCGCCTTTGTGGGCAGCCAGGGCCCTGGCCAGGCTGGGCCGCCCATCGCCCTCCCTCCGCAGGGATTTACAAGGGCTTCTGTCTGGACGTGATCAGGAACAAGTATGAGTGTGAGCTGCAGGGAGCCAAGCAGCACCTGGAGGTGAATGTGGGTGCGCCGGGTGGGGAGGAGGTAGCCGCCCCACCCCGCCCAGCTGAGCCGCTGCGCCTCTTGCAGAGTGAGAAGCTGCTGCTGTACGACACGCTGCAGGGCGAGCTGCAGGAGCGGATCCAGAGGCTGGAGGAGGACCGCCAGAGCCTGGACATCAGCTCTGGTGAGGCCAGCGGCCGGCCGGCGCCCCTGTGTCTGCTCCTCCCAGCGCCCAGATGCCCGTCCAGCCTGCAAGCAAGGACACAGAGGAGATGGAAGCAGAGGGCGACTCAGCTGCCGAGATGAATGGGGAGGAGGAGGAGAGCGAGGAGGAACGGAGCGGCAGCCAGACCGAGTCCGAGGAGGAGAGCTCAGGTGAGCCCCACACGCCCTCGAGCGCCCTGCCCGCCCCCGCAGCCGGCCCTGACTGGCCTCTTGTCCCAGAGATGGACGAGGAGGACTACGAGCGGCGCCGCAGCGAGTGCGTCAGTGAGATGATGGACCTGGAGAAGCAGTTCTCGGAGCTGAAGGAGAAGTGAGTGAGGGGCCCGGGGCCCGGCTTCCAGGAGGCAGCGGCAGGCCTGGTGCCAGCCAGGGCCGGCGTGAGCGAGGGCCTGACCCGGGGCGCTGGGCATGTGTTTGACGGATGGGCACATGGGCGCACGGCTGCCTTTCACCTCCCAGGTTGTTCAGGGAACGACTGAGTCAGCTGCGGGTGCGGCTGGAGGAAGTGGGAGCTGAGAGGGCGCCCGAATACACGGAGCCCCTGGGGGGGCTGCAGCGGAGCCTCAAGATTCGCATTCAGGTGGCAGGTCTGTGGCCCGTCCTATGCCCCTCCCTTTACGAGAACCCACGGCTCTCTGTCCCCTTCCCCTCTCACCTGTGCCATGCCTCGCCCGCCTTTGTGGGCAGCCAGGGCCCTGGCCAGGCTGGGCCGCCCATCGCCCTCCCTCCACAGGGATTTACAAGGGCTTCTGTCTGGACGTGATCAGGAACAAGTATGAGTGTGAGCTGCAGGGAGCCAAGCAGCACCTGGAGGTGAATGTGGGTGCGCCGGGTGGGGAGGAGGTAGCCGCCCCACCCCGCCCAGCTGAGCCGCTGCGCCTCTTGCAGAGTGAGAAGCTGCTGCTGTACGACACGCTGCAGGGCGAGCTGCAGGAGCGGATCCAGAGGCTGGAGGAGGACCGCCAGAGCCTGGACATCAGCTCTGGTGAGGCCAGCGGCCGGCCGGCGCCCCTGTGCTTCCAGTGCCCGCTCCCTGTCTGGGCCTTGGCTTCCCCGCCTGCATGGGTGTGGGTGTAAGAGGGCCTGCTCCGTGCCCACCGTGGGGACTGACGGAAAGCAGGCGGGAAAGGGCCCAGCCCGGTGCCTGGCGCACAGTGGCGGCTCGGGCGGTCTCCTGCCCCACTACTGGTCCCAGAATAGAGGCATCATTCTGACACACGTGCCCCTGCCGTGGCCACAGTGTGCCCATTCACACAGGGCACTGGGGGGTAGGGACTAATGATCTCACACCCTCGTCCATGAGACAGATGAGGAAACTGAGGTTCGCAGAAGCACAGTGACCTCTTCCCCAAGATTGAACTCGGCTTCCAAGCCCAGGCTTCTCTGCACTGCCCTGGGGAGGTTGATGGGGGCGGGCTGGCCTGGCCCACTTGAGGGACACGGGCTATAGGGGTGGGGCATCCTGGGAGGACGGCACCCCGATGCTGACTCTGGTCTGGGGCACAGAGTGGTGGGATGACAAACTGCATGCCAGAGGCAGCTCGAAGACATGGGACTCCCTGCCACCCAACAAGAGGAAGAAGGCGCCTCTCGTTTCCGGTATCCTTCCCCATACAGGGGCCTGAACTGGGCAGGAGGTCAGGGCGGAGGCACATGGGAACAGAGGCAGACCAGACTCACTTAAGGTCATCTGGCCTCCTGTGGCCGTATCCAGGCAGATCAGCTGTTGAGTTTTCTGCAGGGTCCTCCTGGGCTGTGTGGACCATGGAAAAATAGAAGCATTCATCCAGAGATTCCCCCATAGTTTTCTGAGTGAGGTATCCTCTGAGGCCCTTCTGGCTTTCTCATAGTGTCCAGGGCATGTCCCGGGCTCTGCTCTCCCGCCCCCATGCCTTTGCTGACTTTCCATTCCCCTCTTGGATGCCTTTACCTGTCTGCCTGCTCGGTGCCCATCAATTGTCACCTCCTCTGTGAAGCCTCTCCTGGTTTCCCCGACAATGGCTGTGGCTTCCCTCTCCTCTGCACCCCTTTACCTGAACTGGGGCACCTGCCTCCCTTCTGGACATAGTCACCTCTGCTGCCCCCCAGGTGTGAGCCCCTCTTGTTCAGGGCCTGCTGTGCCGGCTTCCCCCCCTCGCATAGCCCAGCACGGAGTTGAATTGAATTCTCAGGTATACACACCCCTCCATATTTCTGCCGCAACCAGATTATCAGGAAGTTGACCTCCTGGTGATGGGGATCATGTTCAAGCAGGGAGGGAAGAATCTGGACTGCAGAGACTTGAGCGGGGGTGGGAGGTGAGGGTGTGGAGACGTCAGGGGGACAGAGTGGCTAGTCCCCAGACGGGCGGGTGAGACCGATGTAGGGTGGTTTTCAGGGCAGAAGAGATGAGAGTCCCTGTGTAGGTGGGAAAGGGGCCAGACGAGGGAACGGGGCAAGATCCCTGAGTGGGTGGCCTGGCCTTGGCCTTCTGACCTTGAGGCCGGTGAGGAGGGAGCCAGAGGGTGGTAAGATTGGGGCTGGACGCCCTCTGTGGACTGGGTGAAATTGAAATAGGCCGCAGCCACGCACTCCACCCTGCTAAGAACCCAGGAGCCACGAGGTCGGAGGTGGAGCCTGAGTGCTCCCCCAGGTGCTCGGCTCCCCACCCCGCCATCCACGGCATGGCCTCTTCTGAATGCTGGCACCTCCCGCCCCCTGGGCTGGGGGCCCCGGCCCATCCCCTGCTCCCTCCCCAGGCTTCCTGCTTCCTTGACCCCATCTCAGGCCCTTACATCGTGTACATGCTGCAGGAGATCGACATCCTGGAGGACTGGACAGCCATCAAAAAGGTGGGCCCAGCGCTGCCTGCCACGGGGTGGGGGCTGGCGGTGCAGCGCCCCCTCCCCAACCAGACCGGCTTTGGTCTCTGTGCGGGCCTTCCCCTGGGGAGCTCTCATCAGCCCCCAGCACCCTCTGCTTCAGCCCAGGCACCTTGGCTTTGCTTGGCCTCCCAAACCTCCTGTTTGTGTCAGCCCCTTTCTTGTTCCCAGGCAGGTTTTGATGGGCTGGGAGGAAGGAAGGCAGCTGGGCTGCCTGGGTCTCTGACAAGGGAGCACATCGATCCTTTGCCTAGAAGGGGCCCTAAGCTCCCCTCAGCCCCTCTTGTGCAGCCCCCCATCCCAGAAAGGCTGCTGTGGAGGGGGCACTTGCGAAGCTGCAGGCAGCCTCTCAGCGGGCTTTTCTTCTTACCCACCCAGGCGAGGGCAGCTGTGTCCCCTCAGAAGAGAAAATCAGATGGTAAGAACCACCAAGGTTGTCCTGCCTTCCACCACCCCCTCCCCCAGGCCAGCCTCCAGGAAAGGCGCCCGGAGGGAGGTGGGGGCATATCAGATCAGTTAGGGCGCTCTGGGTTTGAGGGTAGCTCTGGGTTCGAGGTCATGGTGGGAACTGGGGTGGGATTGGGGCCAGGTCTGGTTAGGGAGGATGGAATGCTAAGTCTCCGCAGCTGGCCTGGGGCCCTGGAGGACCAGGGAGCCCATGAGTAAGGGCTGTGGGGCTGCCCTGTCCTCCCGGCCTCGCCTGCCCCGGGCCGGACTGAGGCCGCTCCTGTCAGTCCACAGTATGAAGTGCCTCCCTTCCTCTTGGTTTGCCTTCCTCTCACCTGCAGTGATTTTTCCCTTCCTGTGTACCCCCAGGACCTTGACCCTGCTCTTCACAGCCAGGGGGCCCCTTGGAACAGCTGGCACCAAACCCAGGACTTGAACTTTGCTGCTGCAAAAAGGCAGACTGGCAGGCCCCTCGGGGTCTGCCCAGCCATCTGTCCAGTGCTGCTCCGGGGTCCTCCGCTCCAGCCATCACTGGTCTGGGCTCCTCCTCTGCCTTACCTGGGGCCTGAACAGCCAAGGCCTGGAGCTGCCCAAGGCCAGCCAGACGATCTCCTCCTTTCCCAGCCAGCCCACCACAGCCCCCTCCCAGAGGTTGCCCTCCTCGGAGCCCTCCCTGACGAAGACATGCCTGTCTCAAGCCAAAGCAACATCCTTTCTTTGGACCTTGGACCCCAATCACTGAGTTGGGTCCCACTTCGCAGGAACTCTGAGCCAAATTATATTTGGGGCCCCTGTGTGTCCTGGCTGTTGCTGGAGTGACAAGGCAGGCTCCTCGGGTCTTCCTTCTCAAGGAGGTTTCTGGTGTCTGCCTCCCACCTTTCAGGGACTGGAATTAAAACCTTTCCTGGGACTCTGGCATGACCTGCATGTGTCTAATTTACCTTGCAAGGGAATCAGGGCTCTTGTGGAGAGTGCTTGAGACAGGCTGGGGCCCCTGGTATCTTCTCCAGTGAGCGGAGCCTACCCCCTCTGACTTGGGATATAGGCTGGGGAAGGGGGCATTCCCCCCCACATCTGCTCCAGGGGTAGGGGGCTGGGCCCTGGACTGCCTGGTGCTGGTGAGCAAAGTCTGAGGCAACTTGTGGCACAGGCCGAGCACATGGCCTGGGTGCTCCGTGCCTAGAGACTGGATCATGTCTGCACCTGCCCCAGTCTCTTGGCAGATTGGCAAGGCAGGCTGGCAGATCCTGTGTGCGTGGGAGGCAGCCAGCAGCAGCACCATGTGCTGACGACCTTACAGCCAGACTCCCCCCCCCCGCCCCCCGGTTTAGCGCTGAGTGTCAGAACCACCCCCAGAACCTCCACTAAGCAAAAGGGTTAGTTTCCATGGAGACACAGCATCCTTTCTCCATGGCAACCCTAAATCCCCAAAACCAAGTTAAGCTCAGGCATGAGTCATCTGTGGCCAGTAGGGGGCACTCTCCCAAAAGGCTGACCTTAGGGCCAGGGACAGAAGAGCAATTGACCACAGACTTGAAGATGCCCCAAGGGTGAGGCCCAGGAGACCTTGGCGGGCCCTGCTTAACCCCTTCCCTGCCCACCTGTGTGGTTCGAGGAGTCTGGCAAGGCTGCAGGAAGCACTGTGTGGAGGTGGCAGCCCCACAGCTGGAACCCTGGGCAGGCCGCCTGCATGGAGTGGATCCCTGCCCCCAGAGGCTGGGCCCAGAGCAGAGGAAGCAAGCACTGCCCGGGCTTAGTGGACACACAAGAGTTAACTGGCGGGTGTGACAGGGCGAACCGCCCTCAGGAAGTGTTACTCACCATTGGGAATGTGAGTGCTCCCGCCTTGGAGGCTGGCTTCTCTGAGTCCCGGGAGAGACTGGAGGAGCTCCCAGCCATGGAAACCCCCGGGGAGCCAGGAACAGGCCCCCTCGGAGCCCCCCACCCAGCCAGCTTCGCTTCTGAGCACCTGGAGAGAGAAAAGTTAGTGAAGTTGGAAGGGCAGCCCCGGTGGGTTGGGGTGGAAGGTGGGGAACCCGAGCTGGGTCTGCCCCAGGGCAAAGGAGGGGGAGATGATTGGGCAAAACCCTGCTCAGGTCTGGTGCCCCTGCCCCGCTCCCCGGCCAGGCCAGCCCAGGACCCGAGGTACGATGTGCCTGGTGCCGGCGGGGCGCAGGCAGGTGGATCGCAGCGGCCAGGGCGCACCGTGAGCCTGCGGGAGCGCCTGCTGCTCACCCGGCCTGTGTGGCTGCAGCTGCGGGCCAATGAGGCCGCCGCGCTGCACGTGCTGAGGACCGAGCCCCCCGGGGTGAGTCTCTCCCCACCCCTGGGGTGGGAGGCTGAGGGGGGGGGCCGGGGGGCTGGACACAGAGGACCCGAGCCTCTGATCCCTGTCCACTCGCAGACATTCCTGGTACGGAAGTCTAACAGTCGCCAGTGCCAAGCCCTGTGCGTGCGGCTGCCCGAGGCCAGTGGCCCCTCCTTCGTCTCCAGCCACTGTATCCAGGAGACTGCTGGAGGTGAGAGGGACAGGCCTGGCCTGGCAGGAGGGGCTGGAAGCATCAGGTCGGGGCACAGGGGGGTGCTCCCAGAGAACAACCTCACTTCCCATCCCTCAGGCATCTCCCTGGAGGGCTCAGACCTTGTGTTCCTAGACCTGGTCCAGCTGATCTGTGCCTACTGCCACACCCGGTGAGCCTGCCTGCAGGGCGCCTGCTCTCCACAGTGCCCTGCTTTCCTTCCTGGGACGCCTTGTCTTCCTCGCCCACGGGCACTCCCGGTGCCCGCCATCCAGAGCTTTCCTCACTGCCCACTTTTTGCTCCCCTCTGGCCTCAGGGACATTCTTCTCCTCCCGCTTCAGCTCCCCAGAGCCATCCGCCAGGCAGCCACCCACAAGGAGCTGGAAGCCATCTCCCATCTGGGCATGGGTAAGGGCTCCTGGGCTACCCACTGCACAGATGGACAAGCTGAGATCAAGAGGGAGAGGGAAGGCAAAGGCACACAGCCTGAGGCCTGGGCCTTTCCTGGGGGCCCCAAAATCACTGCAGATGGTGACTGCAGCCATGAAATTAGAAGATGCTTAGTCCTTGGAAGAAAAGTTATGACCAACCTAGATAGTATATTCAAAAGGAGAGACATTACTTTCCTGACTAATGTCCATCTAGTCAAGGCTATGGTTTTTCCTGTGGTCATGTATGGATGTGAGAGTTGGACTGTGAAGAAGGCTGAGTGCCAAAGAATTGATGCTTTTGAACTGTGGTGTTGGAGAAGCCTCTTGAGAGTCCCTTGGACTGCAAGGAGATCCAGCCAGTCCATTCTGAAGATCAACCCTGAGATTTCTTTGGAAGGAATGATGCTGAAGCTGAAACTCCAGTACTTTGGCCACCTCATGAGAAGAGTTGACTCATTGGAAGAGACTCTGATGCTGAGAGGGATTGGGGGCAGGAGGAGAAGGGACGACCGAGGATGAGATGGCTGGATGGCATCACGGACTTGATGGACGTGAGTCTGAGTGAACTCCGGGAGTGGTGATGAACAGGGAGGCCTGGCATGCTGCGACTCATGGGGTGGCAAAGAGTCGGACACGACTGAGTGACTGAACTGAACTGAACTGACATAAATATAGAAGTTTCTTGAATTTATATAATATCACCACACCTAGCACACAGTAGTGCTCCACAAATATGTGTTGATAAGAAATCAATAAAATAATAAATTGAAAGCAATGCAAATGTCTATCAATAGGAGACTAGGTAAATAAATTAAGGAACTTCTGTATTATGGGATTGTCCTACAGCTATGAAAAGGATAAAGTTAAATGGAAACTGGGAAGGACGGACTGCAAAGGAATATAAGGGAACTTCTGGCAATATTCTAAATCTTTATTGTGGTGATGGTTCCAAGTGTGCTTTTAAAATGGGTGCTTTTTATTGTTTGTAAATAGTTCTTTCAACAATACAGCTGATTTCTTTTTTTAATGGATGAAGGTATACTATTTTCAATAACACGAAAAGTTGCCTGCAATGTAACAATAAAAAAGGTTACCAAATGATAAATAGATGATGATCCCACTTACATAACATATAGAGAAAATATGTATGTGACAAGGTGTGGAATGGCACTTTTCCTGTGGTCCCAGAATTTGGTAGATGCCCTAAAGTCAAAGATAAAGATAGTAAATGCTCACATTTTCTAAAGAGAGATGTTGGACTATGTATTTGGAATATACTAACAGATGGTCAAGCTGGTCTAGTAGCTACTGCTCCTGATAGCCTGTGAGACAGAAGGCTAGAGAAACCCATGCCAGATGCCCAGGCTGACTGGGACATGGGAGATGGCCAGGAGAGGACAGAGAACATTGGTGGGCGCAACCTGCCCTTAACCACCAAGCTAAGCAGGGGTATGGCATCAGTCAAGGACCTTAGTGAAAATTAAACTCAATAGCTTAAGCAGAGTATATGTTTTTAAAGGATGCTGAATTCCAAGTGGGTGAGAGTGCCAGGTATCAAACGTTATGGTGAGGGACATAGACTGGACCCTGGTGCTGCTCCAGGAAAAGCATCGCTGATGCCACCGCACCACACCCACATCCTCTCCTCCCCAGCTTCCCAGGTCCCAGCTCCACCGGATTAAAAACCGGCAGAGACAGATCACACAGCTGTATCCTGGCTGCAAGGGAGGCTGCCACCTTGCATGGGGGTGGACTCAATATGGGAATTTCCCCAAGTCTAGAAAGGCCACTGGAAGGATGTGAGCTGATCACAAATATGGCAATAATTATGGACTGTAGTCTAGTTTATGGACTCCCGTGGACATCTTGATAGGACTCTACCCAAAAGGACCAGAGGGGTGCCAGGGACACAGTGTCCAAAGCAGGACCTGAAGGTAGCCCTCTGAAGTTAGGCAAGAATCCAGTGGAAGAGTGCGTGCAGCTCCCCTACTGCACCCAGAGGGGCTGGAGTGGGCAGAACACAGAAGGTGGGTTTCTAAGGGACTTGCAAAGCATCCTTGGGTCAGGCCGGGTGAATACAGGGAACTGGGGGTGGGAAGAAGCAGAAAGGCTGCCCTGTAGGTCAGGTTGTGTAGCCTGGACAGAAGTTTTCATTTACATGGAATATTTTAACACCTGAAAATGAGTCTGTCCTAAATCCTGAAGGGATTCCCTGGTGGCTTAGACAGTAAAGAATCTGCTGCAATGTAGAAGACCTGGGTTTGATCCTTGGGTTGGGAAGATCCCCTGGAGAAGGGAATGGCTACCCGCTCCAGCCTTCTTGCCTGGAGGATTCCATGGACAGAGGAGCCTGGTGGGTTACAGTCTATGGGGCTGCAAAGAGTCAGATGTAACTAACACTTTTTTAAATCCTGAAAGTGACTAGAAAAGCTAAGGCATCTTGCCACATTCATGTCAGGTGATGGGAGGAGAGAGACAGCAGAATATGTTGAAAAAAGTCATAGCGTGATTGTTCCTATCAACCTCCATTCATCTAAAAGGTCCAGATGGCTGCATCCAAAGTTATTAACAGGTAGGGAGGTAGGGGAAGAAGTGGTATTCTCGAGGAGAGGTTTCATTTCACTGCTTTTTGTTCCTGAGCATCTTTTGTTAAAAAAAAAAAAAAGACAAGGATAATCCAGCTATGATGAACTTTGAAAACACTATGTTGGATAAAAGAAGCCAGACACAAAAGGCCACATACTGTATGATTCCATTTACCTGAAATTTCTCAAATTGATAAATCTCTAGAGATAGAAAGCAAATTAATGGTTTCTGGGGGCTGGGAGAGACATGAATGGGGAATGAATGCTTAGTGGTTGCAGGGTCTCCTTTTGGGGTTATGAAAATGTTCTGCAACTAAATAATATTAATGGTTGCACAATGATACAAATATACTGTCAGTGACGGTACATTTCATGTTATGTATATGTTAACCACAATTTTAAAAACTAGGAAAGCAAAACCAAAAGTCAACCAAAACAACAACAAAAATCTAGAAATACTGCTTAACAAGAAAAGATGTTTACTACAAGGTAATTAGAAAAAGTAGGCTTTAAACTATGTTCATATTTGGGGGGGGGGAGCCCATATAGTGTGATGTATATATAAAGCAATCTGAAAGGACAGACTCACAATGTTAAGAGACGTTATCTCTGGGTGGTGGGACTACAAGGAACTGTTTATTTTATATGTTTCTATATTGTCTCATTTTCATTAATAATGAACTAAATCTACTTTTCAACTGAAAAATGTACATAAGGTTAAAAACTGGTAAGTGTGTATGAGAGATATGGGAAAAGGGCTGTGGGAATCCCAAGGCAGACTAGACAGCTTCCAACTGGCTGGGTTCTCGAATCTTCCTCAAAGCGGTCTCCTGACGAGGATCCTTACCACTAGGCTTCTCTTCTCTGACACCTCTCACATGCAGCCACCACATAACTCTTCTGCTGAAGCCGGGGTTTGCTCAGTTCCCACTCCTTACCGACTTGGTGTTGTTCAGAAGCTCAGTCATGTCCGACTCTTTGCGATCCCATGGACTGCAGCATGCCAGGCTTCCCTCTCCTTCACTATTTACCGAAGTTTGCTCAAATTCATGTCCACTGAGTGGGTGGTGTTACCATCTCATTCTTTGCTGCCATTTCCTCCTTCTATCTTCAGTCTTTCCCGGCACCAGGGTCTTTCCCAATGAAGGGGCTCTTCACATCAGATGGCCAAAGTGTTGGAACTTCAGCATCAGTTCTTCCAGTGCATAGTCAGAGTTTATTTCCCTTAGGATTGACTGGTTTGATCTCCTTGCAGTCCAAGGGACTCTCAAGAGTCTTCTCCAGTGCAATTTGAAAGGATCAGTTCTTTGGTGCTCAGCCTTCTTTATGGTCCAACTCTCACATCCATATATGACGACTGGAAAAACCACAGCTTTGACTAAACAGACCTTTGTCGGCAAAGTGATGTCTCAGCTTTTTAGTATGCTGTCTAGGTTTGTCGTAGCTTTTCTTCCAAGGAGCAGGCATATTTTAATTTCATGGTTTACTGCTTACTGAACGTGGTCTCAATTCCTTGGCCTGTGATTCAGAATCCTCCACCACCTGACCTCAACGTTTTAAGCCATTCCTCATCCTCTCTGTGTGCTGTGTTCCAGCCACCTTGTCCAGACACCACTGTTCCCAGTGCACAGACACAGGCACACAATTATCCACCCTCTGCCTCTGTTTATTGAACTCTCCCCCAAAAACATGGAGCCCCCTATTCCACAGGTCCCAACCATAATCTCTCTCTCATCCAACCTTCTATAACCCAGTGTCACTGCTTGCACCTGCATGCGGTGTCGGGGAGCCATCTCTTTTCTCTCTTCTGTACACTTCAACTGTACATCACTCAGGGCATGTACCACTTTTCTACTTTATCTTACAGAGGTTCAGGCTCCTGTACCATCTATTCTAGACTATAACCTCCTTAAGGCCAGAGTTCATACTAGCAAACTGAAAGGAAAAAACCTCAAAGCACTTGAAAAAATATTTCATGTTGCTAATTATTAGTGAAATGCAAATCAAAACAGCAACGAGGCATTACTTCACACCAGTCAGAATGGCCATCATCAAAATGTCTATAAACAATAAATGCTGTGGAGGGTGTAGAGAAAAGGGAACCCTCCTACACTGTTTCTGGGAATGTAAATTGCTGCTGCCAATTTACATAGTATGGAGGTTCCTCAGAAAACTAACAATATAACTACCATATAATCCAGCAATCCCACTCCTGGGCATGTATCTGGAGGAAATCGTAATCTGAAAAGAATATGCATCCCAATGTTCTCTGCAGCTCTATCTGCAATAGCCAAGATATGGAAAAACCTAAATGTCCATTGACAGAGGAATAGATAAGAAAGATGTGGTACATGTATACAGTGGAATATTACTCAGTCAAGAAAAGAATGAACTAATGCCACCTATAGCAACACGGATGTACCTAGAGATGATCACACTAAGTGAAGTAAGTCAGACAGAGAAAGACAAACACCATACAGCATCACTTATAAGTGGAATCTAAAAAGATGATACAGATGAACTTATTCATAAAACAGAAGCAGACTCACAGATTTCAAAAACAAATTTATAGGTACTAAAGGGGAAAGGTGGAGGAAGAAGGGTAAATTAGAAGTTGGGAATAATACATCACATTATTATATATAAAATAATGAACAAGGGGAGCTACTAGATAGCACAGGGAACTCCACTACGGGTTAGAGTTATTATTCTGTAATAAAACCTATATGGGAATAAAAGAATCTGAAGCAGAACAGATAAAAGTGTATGTATGACTGAACCAGTCTGCTATACGCCTGAAACTAACATAACAATTGTATGCCTATACCCCAATATAGGATAAAAATTATATTAAATCCTTAAAAAAAATAAAAGAAAAATCTCTCAGGCACATTTCTATATGCCAGATTTAGTTCAGCAGCTTTTCTAAAGGCAGAAAAATGAGGCAGGGTCCTTGGATGGCCCTATGAGTATGCTTTCTGCATTCAAAAAGTATTCCTCAGTTAACCCATCAAACTTGAGGACAGTTTTCAGCAAGTCAGTGCTGGAAGCAGCCTTGGAGGGGCTGTCAGCAGTGAATGTGCAAGGTCATTTTTGTGCCTAAGGAGAAACACGACTGAGCAATTACCCAGCAAATGATCTCCTCTTGGAACTCAGTAGGATGTTACAAAAATTAATAGACTATTTTTTAGAGCAGTTTTAAAATTTAAAGAAAAATTTAAAGTATAGAGCATTTCCATGTGACCACCACCCCTCCCCTGACCGGCCCCCACCATAGCTTTCAGCAGTATATCTGTTGCAATTGATGAAATCAGAAATCTGCATCTTAACAAGATTCCCAGGAGACTTGTAGGACATTATAGTTAGAAAAGCACTAGGGTGCATGATATTTAAATTCCCTTTCAGTTCTAAGCTTCTAATACAATCTACGACCTTTACTATGACCCAATCAGGAGGGAGGCTGCTAGGAGTTCCCTGGGAGGATGCTGACTGGCTGGGTCTGCAGTAAGCCCGAGGGCGCCTTCCCAATCAGGCTCCAGGGCAGGCATCCAGGCACAGCAGGCAGCTGCTGGCTTGACCCTCTTGGAGAGTCGTGCTGCCCTCCAGCCAAGGAAACCTCTCGAGTTGTCACGACGAGTGTGACCCAAGATGAAAGCTGGGGGTGGTGCCCACATGCAGTGAGCTTTGCTGGTTTATGCGGCTTCACGTGGAGACCTGGAGTCCAGGTCCTTGAGCAGGCTCAGCTGCTGGAGGGTGGAATTAAGAGGAGATGGGAATTGCAAGGAAGATTTCTGGCGAGTTCTGAGGCTGTGGACATGGGGAAGAAAATGCCTGCTGAAAATCTGTCCCTGCAAATACAAAGAGAACTTCAGATGTCAAACTCCCATGGTTTGGGGGGCTGATCACGTGCCTGACAGGAGAACATGGAATAATAGTAGTGTAGCAATAATCAGCAATGTGGGTTCTAGCCCCTGGCGTCCCTCTCTCTTTCTATCGAGTCGGAAAAGTCTCTCATTTCTCAATTTCTCATCTGTAAAGTGAGACCAGATTTGCTCACTGAAATAGCTGAGCTCCTAGGATGAGCCAGACACTGGGGCTTGGTGCTGAAAACACAAGTGATATTCATGGAGATAACGTTTTAGATAATTTTCTAATGAACCTTCCAACTTAAATATTCTATTTTATGGACAGGCTTTGGACCCAGACCTGCGTTCAAATTTGAGCTTTGTAACTTAGCATCTGAGTAAAAGCAAGCTCTTAAATCTCAGTTTTCTCTACAATATTTATATGTCAATGTTTCTCAATGAAGATACATTAAGGACTTCTCTTGTGGTCCAGTGGTGAAGAGTCTGCCTTGCAATGCAGGGGACATGGGTATAATCTCCGGTCAGATGTCATGAGACCCACATCCTGCCCAGTGAACTCAGTTAATGATCCCTAGGACAGGATCTCTGCACACATAGAAAGCAATAATTTGTGGACCTAGCTTGACCATGTGGGGTCAAGAAAACTCTCCTGCACAACCTGGAGGAGGAGCTGATGATGGAAGCACAGAGTCTACTCAGGAAAGACAAAGAAGCTCTTCTTCCCCCATCCCACTTTTCTTTCAGTTATAAAACTATAGCCTCGTAAGTTCTCAGGGTGCAGCATCCTCTTGCCTGCCTGCTTGTAAGGCTCACAAGCGTCCTATTCTAATAAATCACTTCTTATTTATCACTTTGCCTCTTGCTGAACTCTTTTCTGTGCTGGGACATACAGGATTATAGTCTTGGAGCTCTTCGGAGTCCCCAGTACAATATCCAACGGTGTCAGAGAGGACGAGGAAAGCTCTTTACAAGAAAGACTTGATGGGGCCACTTCCCAGGCACCTCCCACCCTCCCTGCGTGAACTATGCCCTCTAGTGTGGGAGCCACTGGTCACATGTGGCTACTGAACACTTGCGGTGTTGCTGCCCAAACTGAGCTGTTCTGTACAAGCGAAATACACACTGAAGACCTATGAATAATATGAATAAAATAATTTTTACATTGATCACATGTTAGAATGATAATATTCTAGATATACTTGTTATTAAAAATATATTAAAATTGATCTCACCTGTTTCTTTTAGGGCTTCCCAGGTGGCTCAGTGGTAAAGCATCCGCCTGCCAATGCAGGAGACACAGGAGAAGCAGGTTCAGTCCCTGGATCGGGAAGATCCTCTGGAGTAGGAAATGGCAACCCACTCCAGTATTCTCGTCTGGAAAATGCCATGGACGGGGGAGGCTTGTGGGCTACAGTTCATGGAGTTACAAATGGTTGGACATGACTGAGCGCACACACACACACACACACACACACACCAGTTTCTAACTTTTTAATGTGTTACTAGAAAAATTTTAAACTGTGTGTGTGGTTTATACTCCCCTTGGACAGTGTGAGCTCAAAGAAACAAAAGCACATTCTGCTGTCCTTGGTCTTTGTTGTTGCCAATATGATGGGGAGAGGATATTTACACGTGAATCCACCCCCAAAAGAAGCCCAGCGTGGTGCAAAACCTCGGGACAAAAAAATAGAAAAGAAGGGGGAATCAGGTGGGTGGGGTGGCTCTGGCAAGCTTTAAGGAGGAGCTCAGGTATGAGTATGGTGAGGGTAGGCAGAGGGCACCCCCAAAGGGATGCTTGGACTGAGTAAGCTTCTTCAGGGAAGGGCCTATGATTCTCCCACTATGCCTTGCATATGACAGAGACTTGATGACTATTCATTCTCTGCAGGGGCTGAGGGATGCTGGGCTGAAGGGGAGCACAGGAACTATGCAGAAGGAGGGTGGATATGGAGGGCCTGTTTGTGAAGAGGCTGGTCCCTCTGAACTGGGAATCTGTGCACCTGGGAATAAGTAGGAGCAAGGTTGGCTAGCCAGGGTGGCAGTTTAGCATCGATGCAGTGGGTGGCAAGGCCATCTTTGGTCTTTCCTGGGTATCGAGGGCTCATGCTCCCATGTATAATCCTTCCCTAGGCACGGGGTGACTGTATAATAACAGACCATTGACAAACGGACTAAAATTTGCATGTCTGAGGGAACACGGTTCTGTAATCTAAGTAGGACAGGCCTAAATGTTTATTCATGCACATCCACTCTTCTATCATCCATTTAAGCATTTCCTAGCCCCTAACTGGTACCCAGGTACGGCGGCCACTGAGACAATTGAGACATCATCTTTGCCATTCCCTTGAGCAGGGGTTGGCAAACTATGGCCCAGAGGCCAAATCCAGCCCACTGCCTGTTTCAGCAAACAGCATTTTACTGGAACATGGTCACACCCCACCTTTTATGTATTGTCTGACTGCTTTTGTGCTACAATCTGTACAGACTGAGTAGTGTGGCAGAGACCGAACAGTCTACAAAACCTAATATATTCACTATCTGCCCTTCTGCAAAAAGTGTCTGCTGACCCCTACCTTAGTGCAATGGCCATGTAAGCAAATGCTGTTCATGTGACACAATCAGAGTTCTGGGGGGAAGGATGGGCACCGGTGAGAAGAAAGGGAGGGAAGGAGGTATCAGAGGAGCTGATGCTTAAGCTGTGCCTTGCAGAATCATGGGTCTTCTGGGCAGAAGAGGGACTAGAGAAGTGGGAAGGACCCTCCGAAGAGAAAAAGCAGCATGTGAACACACAGAGGCAAGACAGGGCAAATTCTGGAAGCTGGCTCTAGCAGGACCACAAACTTTAAGCAAGCTTTCGGTACAGCCTGGCAATCCCACATGCATCCCCTAATCCCACCACTCTCCTGCTTTCCTGGATGACTACTGATGCCCTCCTCTGTCTCCTCACTCCTCCAATGCCTGTGTTCACACTCAGTTGATGAACTCCTCCTAACTGCCCTGGGGGAACTGAGTCACTTCCAAGAGAACCTCCCCACGCTCCCCATCCCCCAGCCCCTCTCTTATCTGCAGCCTTGCCACTGACTCTGCCCTCCTTCCATCCTCCAGTCAAGATATCCATCCTGTCCATATCCTAGCCGTGGGAGCCACGTGGGAATCAGATCCCCTCGGCTCTTCCTTACTCAAGGCATGGTTTGCTCAATTTCCCCTGTGGTGAGGCTTTACTTCCCTTAATATCATAAGCCTCTGGCTATTTCTCTGCTCCTTCACGGCACCTTCATCTGAAAAGGTGGGAAGGTGTGTCATGTGCTGTTTTCAATTCCTCTCTCCTCATTCTCTCCAGAATCTACCACCTCACTCAAGCTTTGGTCTCCACCTCAGCAAAACTGCCCTTTCTGAAGTCATTGATGACCTACTTGTTGATTAATCTGCTGGTCAATTTTTTTAAGGTTATTAAAAAAAATCATTTATTTATTTTGGCTGTGCTAGGTCTTCATTGCTGCATGTGGGCTTTCTCCAGTTGTGGTGAGCAAGGGCTACTCTCTAGATGGCATGGGCTTCTCATTACAGTGGCTCTCTTGGTGTGGAGTATGAGCTCCAGAGTGCATGGGCTTCAGCAGCTGAGGCGTGCGCGTTCTAGTTGCTCTATAGCACGTGTGATCCTCCCGGACCAGGGATGGAACCCCTCCCTGCACTGGCAGGCAGATTCTTAACCACTGGACCACCACCAATTCTTGATTTTCAGTCTCCCTGTCCTAATAAAAGCATCTGACCTCCTCTCCAATATACTTTCTTTACTGGCATCCAGAAATCCACCCTCTCCTGGATTTTCCTACTCCTATACAGGCCACTCCAGTATTCTTACCTAGGAAATCCCATGGACAAAGTCTGAGCCTGGTGAGCTACAGTCCATGGGGTCACAAAGAGTTGGACACAACTTAGCAACTGAGCATACAGGCCACTCCTCTTGATCTTTCCAACTGATAAAAGCTCACTTTTCTCCATCCACTCTCCCGGCATCTCATCCAGACAGTATAAGCACTATCTAATAAGCTTGCTGTGATGGTGAAAATGTTCTCTATCTGTGCTGTCCAGTATGGTAGCCTCTGCTCATATTTGTGTTGTGCACTTGAAATCTGGTTAGTGTGACAGAAGGGGCTAAATTTTAAATGCTACTTAATGTTCAGTCAGTTCAGTTCAGTTGCTCAGTCACGTCTGACTCTTTGGGATCCCATGAACTGCAGTACACCAGGCCTTGCTGTCCACCACCAACTCCTGGAGTTCACCCAAACTCATGTCCATCGAGTCGGTGATGTCATCCAGCCATCTCATCCTCTATCGTCCCCTTCTCCTCCTGCCCACAATCCCTTCCAGCATCAGGGTCTTTTCCAATGAGTCAACTCTTCTCATGAGGTGGCCAAAGTATTGGAGTTTCAGCTTTGGCATCAGTCCTTCCAATGAACACCCAGGACTGATCTCCTTTAGAATGGACTGGTTGGATCTCCTTGCAGTCCAAGGGACTCTCAAGAGTCTTTTCCAACACCACAGTTCAAAAGCATCAATTCTTTGGCATGTTGGACACAACTTAGCAACTGAGCATACAGGCCACTCCTCTTGATCTTTCCAACTGATAAAAGCTCACTTTTCTCCATCCACTCTCCCGGCATCTCATCCAGACAGTATAAGCACTATCTAATAAGCTTGCTGTGATGGTGAAAATGTTCTCTATCTGTGCTGTCCAGTATGGTAGCCTCTGCTCATATTTGTGTTGTGCACTTGAAATCTGGTTAGTGTGACAGAAGGGGCTAAATTTTAAATGCTACTTAATGTTCAGTCAGTTCAGTTCAGTTGCTCAGTCACGTCTGACTCTTTGGGATCCCATGAACTGCAGTACACCAGGCCTTGCTGTCCACCACCAACTCCTGGAGTTCACCCAAACTCATGTCCATCGAGTCGGTGATGTCATCCAGCCATCTCATCCTCTATCGTCCCCTTCTCCTCCTGCCCACAATCCCTTCCAGCATCAGGGTCTTTTCCAATGAGTCAACTCTTCTCATGAGGTGGCCAAAGTATTGGAGTTTCAGCTTTGGCATCAGTCCTTCCAATGAACACCCAGGACTGATCTCCTTTAGAATGGACTGGTTGGATCTCCTTGCAGTCCAAGGGACTCTCAAGAGTCTTTTCCAACACCACAGTTCAAAAGCATCAATTCTTTGGCACTCAGCTTTCTTCACAGTCCAACTCTCATATCCATACATGACCACTGGGAAAACCATACCCTTGACTAGACGGACTTTTGTTGGCCAAGTAATGTCTCTGCTTTTGAATATGTTATCTAGGTTGGTCATAACTTTCCTTCCAAGGAGTAAGCGTCTTTTAATTTCATGGTTGCAGTCACCATCTGCAGTGATTTTGGAGCCCCCTCAAATAAAGTCTGACACTGTTTCCACTGTTTCCCCATCTATTTCCCATGAAGTGATGGGACCAGATGTCATAATCTTCATTTTCTGAATGTTGAGCTTTAAGCCACCTTTTTCACTCTTCTCTTTCACTTTCATCAAGAGGTGTTTTAGTTCCTCTACACTTTCTGCCATAAGGTGGTGTCAACTGCATATCTGAGGTGAGGTTATTTAATTCATGTTAAATATAAAAAGCCTTTTGTGGTTAGTGGCTACCATATTGGACAGTGCAGGTCTATTTGCTGATGACTTCCAAATACATCTTTACTCTCAACTGTTCCCATTAATTCCAGACTCATGGGTCCAACTGTCAACCAGAAAACCTGACTTAGATGTCTCATCTATCCCATCATAGCCCTTCCCATCTCTGTGAACAACAAACTCATCCTTCCAGTTGCTCAGGCCAAAGAGTCTTGGAACCATCCTGATTCCTTCCTTTCATGCCCCATATCCAATCTGTCAGCAAATCTGTCAGTTCCACCTTCAAAATACATTTCAAATTTTAACACTCCTCACCACCTCTCCACTCCATCCATTCCAGTCCAAGCCCCTGTCATCTCTCAGCTGGATTACTGCAATTGACAGCTCACCTGTTCCCCTGCTTCCACCTTCACCTGTCCTTCACACAGCAGAAACCCTTTTAAAACCCAAGTCAGACACATCACCCCACTGCTCACCACCTCCAGTGGCTTCCTGTCCTGGCCCCTGAGTGATGGCCCTCAAGGTGCTATTCTCCATCTCCTGCCTTCTCTGAAGCTTCCACCTGTCTCCCGTGACTCTGCCTCTCCAACCTTGCTGACCGTGTCCTAGACATGCCAAGCACACTCTATTCTGGGACGTCCTTTTCTCTGCCTGGGATGTTTCTTCTCTGCCTGGAATGTCCCAGGGCTTGCGGCTTCACTTCCTTCAGGTCTTTGCTCGAAGGTCACGTTATTAGCAATGTCTTCCCAGACCACCTTAATTCAAATAGCATGCTCTGCTCACATTTCTTATCTCCTCTGCCTGATTTATGCTTTTCACAGCATGTCTCACCATGTGTATAATATACTATATGATTAGTATTTGTTTATAAGTACCTCTCCCATTAGAACATAAGCTTCTTGAGAGCAGGGGTTTTGTGTCTTTCTCATTTACCACTATATTCTCAGCATCCAGAACAACAGGTGCTCAAGAAATATTTACTGAGTGAATGGAGTATAAGTGGTGACAAGCATAGGAAGGTGGAGAGGCTTGGGAGGTGGATGACTTGTGAAGAGACTGGGGGAATATGACCCTCGGGGACTGGACATGGACGTAGAGTCGCCACCACAGGTCACCCAGTCACCCTGGCCCTCCACACAGGTGGCTTCTTCACCCCCCACTCAGCAGTGCACCCAGGACCGCTGACGTCCTGCCAACTCCCATCTTCATGGAGGAGGAAGGCACACCCCTGCTTCCAGCCGAGGAACCAGGGTCTTTGTTTACCACCCAAGCAGTGCCTCCTCCAAAGGGAGGCATCTCTGAAGAAGAGTACCTGCTCCCGACCCCACTCCTACCTCAGCTGGAGCGGGGAGCTGGCCAGGGCTGGCTGGCTACCTGTCTCAGACTGTTGTCCTGCAGCTCTGGCTGGCTGCAGAGGGCATGGAGTCCATGGATGACAAAGGGGTGAGGGGAGGGATAGGTCCTCTCTGTGGATCGAGGCTGGAATCCCAGCCTTCTCTGGATTCTGACAAGACATTTTGCAATTGTGGTGCTGGGGCGTTTTCATATGGTTAGAGCCCTTGGACATTACCCAAGGACTAGTCCAGTCACCTCGCCTCAGAGGTAAAGACACCGAGGCCCAGAAAGAGGCGGTGACCTACCCAAAGTCACTCAGTGACTTAGAGCCTGAGCCAGGACTGGAATCTGGGTCTGCCTCCTGTTTCTCTTCACCGCATGATGCCACCTGGATAATGGTGTCCTTTGGATGCATTTCCCTTGGCCCCTCTTTCAGACCAGGCCTGTGGCTTCAACAAAATGCTGATTCCTGAATCTAGCTGGGGCTGTGCCATCACAGCCTGGGCAAGGAGTGTCTTCCTTTGCACCTCTGAGCCTGTGTATTAGGGTCTGACCTGATCCCCATGCACTCTGATGGAAATTAGAGGACCACTGTAGTTGTCACGGCAACTCAGAAGTGCTTTTGTGTTAGGTACTTCAGCTGCTTGGCATCCCTCAGCGAGATGCTTTGCTAGGTCTTGGCTCTGTCACCGACCAGCTATGTTATCCCGGAAAAGTCACTAACTTATCCATCTACCTACCCATCCATCATTCACTGCCATCCAAAAAGAATCTATGCCAACTTAAAATATCACCTACAAAGCAAGACCATTAAAAAATGAAATAAAAGCTCCAAACCATGTTTAGCTAGAAATATAGAGAGATTATGCTGCTGCTAAGTCGCTTCAGTCGTGTCCAACTCTGTGCGACCCCATAAATGGCAGCCCACCAGGCTCCCCCATCCCTGGGATTCTCCAAGCAAGAACACTGCAGTGGGTTGCCATTTCCCTCTTCCTGCCAACTCCCATCTTCATGGAGGAGGAAGGCACACCCCTGCTTCCAGCCGAGGAACCAGGGTCTTTGTTTACCACCCAAGCAGTGCCTCCTCCAAAGGGAGGCATCTCTGAAGAAGAGTACCTGCTCCCGACCCCACTCCTACCTCAGCTGGAGCGGGGAGCTGGCCAGGGCTGGCTGGCTACCTGTCTCAGACTGTTGTCCTGCAGCTCTGGCTGGCTGCAGAGGGCATGGAGTCCATGGATGACAAAGGGGTGAGGGGAGGGATAGGTCCTCTCTGTGGATCGAGGCTGGAATCCCAGCCTTCTCTGGATTCTGACAAGACATTTTGCAATTGTGGTGCTGGGGCGTTTTCATATGGTTAGAGCCCTTGGACATTACCCAAGGACTAGTCCAGTCACCTCGCCTCAGAGGTAAAGACACCGAGGCCCAGAAAGAGGCGGTGACCTACCCAAAGTCACTCAGTGACTTAGAGCCTGAGCCAGGACTGGAATCTGGGTCTGCCTCCTGTTTCTCTTCACCGCATGATGCCACCTGGATAATGGTGTCCTTTGGATGCATTTCCCTTGGCCCCTCTTTCAGACCAGGCCTGTGGCTTCAACAAAATGCTGATTCCTGAATCTAGCTGGGGCTGTGCCATCACAGCCTGGGCAAGGAGTGTCTTCCTTTGCACCTCTGAGCCTGTGTATTAGGGTCTGACCCTGATCCCCATGCACTCTGATGGAAATTAGAGGACCACTGTAGTTGTCACGGCAACTCAGAAGTGCTTTTGTGTTAGGTACTTCAGCTGCTTGGCATCCCTCAGCGAGATGCTTTGCTAGGTCTTGGCTCTGTCACCGACCAGCTATGTTATCCCGGAAAAGTCACTAACTTATCCATCTACCTACCCATCCATCATTCACTGCCATCCAAAAAGAATCTATGCCAACTTAAAATATCACCTACAAAGCAAGACCATTAAAAAATGAAATAAAAGCTCCAAACCATGTTTAGCTAGAAATATAGAGAGATTATGCTGCTGCTAAGTCGCTTCAGTCGTGTCCAACTCTGTGCGACCCCATAAATGGCAGCCCACCAGGCTCCCCCATCCCTGGGATTCTCCAAGCAAGAACACTGCAGTGGGTTGCCATTTCCCTCTCCAATGCATGAAAGTGAAAAGTGACAGTGAAGTCGCTTACTCGTGTCTGACTCTTAGCGACCCCATGGACTGCAGCCTACCAGGCTCCTCCATCCATGGGATTTTCCAGGCAAGGTACTGGAGTGGGGTGCCATTGCTAAGAGAGATTATAGGGGTTAAAAAAAAAACAACCAACCTAAGTATTGAACATGTATTGCTTTGGTAACTAGGAACAAAGTTTAAGAACCTAAGCTGATATACAGCCATTCTGATTTCATTGTGGGCTTTAAGTCTTTTCTGCTCCCTGTCCTTAGCTTCCTCATCTGTAAAATGATGGGGTTGGACGAATGATCTAAGATTCATTGCAGTGCTGTCATTTTGTGACTCTGTTTTTATAGAAGGATGGGGCAAAGGGGCCACTCCACACCCTGCCTTCTCTCCGCATCTCCCTCTTCCCCGGCGGCAGCACAGTGACGGACACGCAGACATACTCAAGCTATGTATTCTGAGTTCCCCAAACTGTGGGAAATGGACACAATCTGCTGTTAACAGAAGCCACTCATCCAGTTCATTCAATATTTACTGAGCACATAACATAAGCAGGGCACGATGCCAAGGCCACGGAGGTAAGTCAGGTAAATTTGACAAAGACGCTGTCACCAAGGCACTTTCAAAGGCAACGTCAAGTCAGAAGTAGTGGGTTCTAAAGAGGGCAGAAACAGATATGGCCTTGCAGGAGCTCAAGGATTCGAGAGCCCATTTTTTACTGAAGGAATTAGGGAAGCTTTGGGAGGAAATTTTTAAAGCTTTGGAAGAAGCGTAGGATTTTTAAATGATGAAAGTAATCCATGCACATAGTAGTAACAATTCAAATGGTTCGTTAAGTATATAAAATGACAGTAAGTTCTCCTCTCAGCCTCCCACCCCTCAGTCCTAGCCTGCTGAGGCAACCACCTCAGGTGGTTGTAAAATACATATTTTAAGCTTCCTGTTTGCTGCATCGACTTGGGTCAGTTTCTCCTCTCCCTCCCCGTTCCAGGAAGTGTGATGAGGTTGCTGGCACCTGGGCACTTCTCTCTGCCTCACCTGAGGAAACAGGACAGTGGAGTGGAGTGTATGTAGATGTAGGCTCTGGAGCCAGACAGCTGAGGTGCTAATCTCACTGCTTCCATTTGCTAGCTGTGTGACCCTGGGCAGGTTACTTCACCTCTCTGCACTTTGGTTTCCTTAGCTGGGAAATGGATATAAAAATAGCACCTAAATCAGCTTTGTCAAAAATTCAATAACCTTTAACAGGCTTAGGATAGTGATGGGACATAGTGGAGACTCAATGAATGGTAGCTATCTTATTACTAACACTCTTCTCCACATTCCAAATTTTGATTACCTGTTCAAGTTTTTCTTTACATGTCAAGGTTTCAATCACTCAGATTCTGCTTTGGAGCTACATGAATTTTTGCATGCTTTGTAAACTTTACATAAATTGAATCTAAAACTTGAAGAACAATAAGCAATATTTATGATTACATACAGTGCAGAATCGGGTAGGGTGAATAAATCATGATAGAAAGGGCTATAACACTATTTTCAGCCAAGTTACTGGATGGAAAAAATTCAAATATATAGGTTTATTGTTCTTTTTTTATCTGCCATCAAACTGCTCAAAATCAGATTATATTTCAGTTTGCTTCATGTTTGGCCCAGACTTCTTCCACAGGCTTTTCTCTACGTTTCTGAGGTTTCTCATTGCCCTTTTCCTTATAGAAAGTAGAACTATATGTTTTCTTCATCTTACAGTAAGATTGTCAAGATCCCTAATTTTCCTGTTAAATGATCAATTTTGGACACATTCCTCTATGGTTCTGCTCCACCACTATCAAGCTGACATGGCTCTATTTTTTCCCCCCTCAGATCCCATGTTTCCTCTTTGTTGAGTTTCTTTCATTTTTTCTGGAGTACACTCTCAAGTAATTTTCCTGAGTAAAATTATGTGGAAAGGAAATGTTCCAAGTATTTGTATGCCTGAATGTGACATTATTTTACACTATGCTTCTTCTAATTTTTCTCCTAAATTCTCTTCAACTATGGTTTCCATCCCTGCCCTCCAATAAAAATGCTCTTGATGTGTTATTCAGAGATCTCCTAATTACCAAACACAATGGACACTTAGCCCTAAACCTTTCTATGACATTTGGCATTGCTGATGACCCTCTGATTCTTAAAACTCTTTATTCTCTTAGTTTTGAGGATTCTTTGTCCTTTTCCTCTTTCTGTTTATTTCCTTTGAGGTTTCCCCTTCTCAACTCTACAATACTGATATTCATTAAAAAATTATATTTATTATTTATTTGACTGTGCCAGGTCTTATTTGCAGCACATGATATCTTTGTTGCAGCATATGGGATCTAGCTCCCTGACCAGGGCTCGAACCCGCATTGGGAGCATGGAGTCTTAGTCACTGAACTACCAGAGGAGTCCCAGTACTGATATTCTTTGATGTTCCATCTCTGCCAAACTCATGATTTCTTCTATACGGGCTTTCAAAAAAGGCTCCTCTAACCCTAGGGCCTCAGCCATGGTCTCTGTGTTGAAACAGAGTTCTAACTAAATACTGTATAATAATTTCAAAATTAGTATGTTTAAATCTTTTTTTTTTTCTTTCCGACCACACCACACTGCTTGCGGGATCTTAGTTCCCTGACCAGGGACTGAACCAGCGTCCTTGGCAGTGAAAGCATAGAGTCTTAACTGGTGGACCGCTACAGAATTCCCCAATATGTTTAAATTTTAATTATTAATGTACTTCCATTCAAAGGCTGTTTCCACTCTTGTGGTTTTAATTTGGGGTCATGGAGTCACCACTGACCCAAATCTCCCCATTTAAGCACTGTGCAGTCATCTTCAACCTCTCCTTTTGCATCTCCCAACCAGCTGCCTCACCAATTCAAGTCTATACCAGAAATATCTCTGGAATTTCATCATCTTCCCTATTCTCAGTGCTGCTGCTTCTGCTTCATTACTTCAGTCATGTCTGACTCTGTGTGACCCTAAGGACTGCAGTCTGCCAGGGTCTTATGTCCATGGGATTCTCTAGGCAAGAGTACTAGAGTGGGTGCCCATGCCCTCCTCCAGGGGATCTTCCCCACCCAGAGATCAAACCTGGGTCTCCTGAATTGCAGGCAGAGTCCTTACCACTGAGCCACTAGGGAAGCCCCATTCTCATTGCTGCTGCTGCTAAGTCGCTTCAGTCATGTCTGACTCTGTGTGACCCAAGAGACGGCAGCCCACGAGGCTTCCCCGTCCCTGGGATTCTCCAGACAAGAACACTGGAGTAGGTTGCCATTTCCTTCTCCAATGCATGAAAGGGAAAAGTGAAAGTGAAGTCGCTCAGTCATGTCTGACTCTTTACAACCCCAAGGACTGAAGTCTACCAGGCTACTCTGTCCATGGGATTTTCCAGGTAAGAGTACCGGAGTGGGTATTCTCATTGCTACCTTAATTCAAATCCTCATCATTTCTCACCCGGATTATGGATACAACCTCCTTGTCAGCCCCTCTGCCCCTAGCCTCCTCCCAGTCTCTCTAGCCTTCATTCAGCTAGTTATGTTCCAAAATTTTTTGTTTAAAGCATGTGTGTGTGCTAAGTTGCTTCAGTCATGTCCAGCTCTTTGTGACCCTATGGACTGGAGCCCATCAGGCTCTTCTGTCTATGGGATTTTCCAGACAAGAATATTGGAGTGGGTTGCCATGCCCTCCTCCAGGGGATCTTTCCAATCCAGAGATTGAACACATGTCTCCTGAGTCTGCTGCATTGCAGGCAGATTCTTTACGACCTGGACCACATGGGAAGCCTGTGTGTGATCATCTTTCCTCTATTTAAGACCCAACTGGCTCTCTACTGCTTATATATATATAGAATGTTGCTCAAATTCCTAAGAATTACACACGACACTTTGCAATTTACCTCTTTAAATTTGTATTTCGAATCCTTCTCTCACCCTTTAGCCTCACCTTTTCTATAGACACTTCAGCCACAGAAATTTCCATGGATCCCATGCCTCCCTAGATTCTATACATTCTTATTTACTGTTTCAGGCTCAGTTGTTCCTTCCACAATCCCAGAGAACCCCGCTAAGAACTGTCTAGCATACAATACTGTTGAGATCTATTTTCTTCTTCCTCTGTGGCTATGCTGTCAACTTCTGGGAAGCCAGGCCTACGTTATATTTACTGGTCTCATCGGCACCTACCACAGGTCTAACCACAAGATGATTCGATTTGATGTCAAGGGAAGAAAAGACAGCAAAACCTCAGGAAATGAGTATGTTCAGGAGCAGAAAGAGGAGCCATGATGAAGGTTTTGTGAGGGTAATAAGAACCCTGCAGAGCCACAGAGCCCTAGGGGAGAGACTCTCAAGGAGGAGGGCATGGTTGGTGATGTCAAATGTGCAGGAGGTTGAAGATGAGGCTGGAGATGGTGACGCCACTAGATCTGGAGACTTGGAGGTCTCTGGCCACTTCAGGAAAAACACTCTAGCAGCAGGAGAAAGGAGCTGATGAGATCTGAAAGAGATCTGAAAGGTGTGGAAGGGAAGAAGGGGCGTGGAAGCAGTTATTTTCTGACCTGACTGCTCCAGCACTTGACATTGACCCTCCCTATTTACTGAATCACTTTCCCTTTCTTTGGCTCCTACAGAGCACATTTTACATCTCCTCAGATTCCTTCATGGGCTCCTTTTCTCTACTGACCTTTAAATGTCAAGGTTTCCAAGGTTCTGTTTTTAGCCCTTGTCTCTGCTTAATCCTTAAACTCTCCCATTCGTGATGATTTCAATGATGCCTACCTCTTGCTGACCCCACACTCTTATCTCCAGCCCTGGACTCTCCCCAGGCTTCAGACCCGTCTTTAGCTCTGCCTGTTGCACATGGAAATTCTTCAGGGTTACAACAAGCTCCACCTTTCTGGAACCCAACTCACCGGACACCACCAAAAATTCCCCCTCAAAACCTGCTTCCAAATATTCAGCAACTGTATCAACCTATTAAAGGGTACAATCCAAAGACTTAACTCTTTCCTCCTCATTTTTTAAGTTCTGTCAATCCTACTATTTCCTTTTTATACACTAAAAACAAATTAGGAAGAGAAATTAAGAAAACAATCTCATTTACAAATCACTTCAAAAAGAATAAAATGCCTACTAATAAATCTAACTAAGGAGGTAAAAGACCTGTACTTAGAAAAATGATGATGTGATGAAAGAAACTGAAGATAATACAAACATAATGGGAAGATACACGGTGCTCACGGATTGGAAGCTCAGGTGGGGCAAACAGGGACATAAGAGCAAATAATAGAACAAATAATTCTGTAGAGAAACACAAAAGTCCCTGAATAGCCTAAAGCAGTCCTAAGAAAGAAGACAAAGCTGGAGGTATCTTGCTCCCTGATTTCAAACTACAAATCTACAGTAGTCAAAATAGTATGGTACTGGGACTTCCCTGGGGGTCCAGCGGTTAAGACTCTGCATCCCCAGTGCAGAGGGACTGGGTTTGATCCCTGGTCAGGGAACTAGATCCCACATGCTGGAGCTAAGAGCCTGTGTGACGCAACTGAAGATCCTGCACGTGACAATGAAGATCTTGTGTTCTAAAACCCGGTGCAGCCAAATTAAAAAAAAAAAAAAAAAAAAAGCATGGTACTGGCACAAAAACAGGCAGATGGATCCAGGAAACAGAATAGAGAATCCATGGGGGAAACCCACATTGATATGGTCAATCCATCTATGACAAAGGAGGCAAGAATATTCAATGGGGAAAAGACAGCCTCTTCAATAAAGGAAATAAAGGAAAACTTGACAGGATGAGACGGCTGGATGGCGTCACTGACTCTACAGACATGAGTTTGAGTAAACTCCAGGAGTTGGTGATGGACAGGGAGGCCTGGCGTGCTGCAATCCATGGGGCTGCAAAGAGTCAGACACAACTGAGCGACTGAACTGAACTGAACTGAGGCAGCTATAAGCAAAAGAATCAGACTAGACTACTCTCTCACATCACAGATGAGAATAACCTCAAAATGGATTAAGGACTTAAGTGTAAAGCCTGAAACCATAAAACTTCTGGAAGAAAACATAGGCAATATGCTCTTTAACATGAGTCTTAGCAATACTTTTCTGGATGTCTCCTCAGGCAAAAGCAAAAATAAGCAAATGGGATTGCATCAAACTAAAAAGCTTTTACAGAGTGAAACTGTTAACAAAATGAAAAGGCTGCCTACTGAATAGGAGAAGATATTTGCAAATGATATATCTGATAAGGGGTTAATATCTGAAACACACAAACTTATACAACTCATCATCAAGAAGACAAAAAACTTGATTAAAAAATGGACAGAGGAGCTTAATAGACATTTTTCCAAACCAGACATACAGATGGTTAATAGACACATGAAAAGATGCCCAACATCACTAGCTATCAGGGAAATGCAAAGCAAAACCACAAGACAAGAGATGACAAGTGCTGGTGAGGATGTGGAGGAAAGGGAACCCTCATGCACTGTTGGTGGGAATGTAAATTAGTGCACCTACTCTGGAAAGGAGCATAGCAGCCTCCCTCAAAAAATTAAAAAGCAAAACTACCATACAATCCAGCAACTTTACTCCTGGGTATTTATACAAAGAAAATGAAAAGATATATGCACCCCTATGTTAATTACAGCCTTATTAACAACAATAGTTAAGATATGGAAGCAATCAAGTGTCCATCAATAGAAAAATGGATAAAGAAGATGTGATATACATATATAAAGATACACATATACACACAATGGAGTATTACTCAGCCATGAAAAAGAATGAAGTCTTGCCATTTGTGACAACATGGTTGGACCAAGAGGTACTAAGTGAAATAATAAGGACCAAGAAAGATAATACTGTATGATTTCACTTATATATGGAATCTAAAAATCAAAATAAATGAACAAACATAACTAAACAACAGAGTCACTGATAGAGAGACTAACAGGTGATTGCTAGAGGGGAGGAGGTTGGAGGAAGAAGAAAAAAAACCTCTTACCTCAATAATCTGGAAATTCATTCCCTCTTTTTCCAAACCCATTGCTTAAATTCTAGCATTCTAAAATTTTTCCACCACATTTGTTACAATCACCCCAAGTCAATCCTCAATTCCTCTTTGAGCATTCTCAACACTGTTTCCACAAGTCTTTTTCCCCTAGTACTTAAAAAAAAGGATGCATAATTTATATACAATAAAACACACAAATTGTAAGTGTAAAGTTTGACAGGTTTAAACATAAGCACCACCCCAATCAAGAAACAGAACATTTCCATAGCCTCAGAAAGTTCCCTATGACTCCCTCCAGTCAAGCCCCTGATGCCCAGAGGCAGTTGATGTCCTGATTTCTATTACCACAGAATAGTTTTGCCTGTTCCTAAACTGTGTGTCGCAGAAGACAATGGCACCTCATTCCAGTACTCTTGCCTGCCATGAAAAAGAATGAAGTCTTGCCATTTGTGACAACATGGTTGGACCAAGAGGTACTAAGTGAAATAATAAGGACCAAGAAAGATAATACTGTATGATTTCACTTATATATGGAATCTAAAAATCAAAATAAATGAACAAACATAACTAAACAACAGAGTCACTGATAGAGAGACTAACAGGTGATTGCTAGAGGGGAGGAGGTTGGAGGAAGAAGAAAAAAAACCTCTTACCTCAATAATCTGGAAATTCATTCCCTCTTTTTCCAAACCCATTGCTTAAATTCTAGCATTCTAAAATTTTTCCACCACATTTGTTACAATCACCCCAAGTCAATCCTCAATTCCTCTTTGAGCATTCTCAACACTGTTTCCACAAGTCTTTTTCCCCTAGTACTTAAAAAAAAGGATGCATAATTTATATACAATAAAACACACAAATTGTAAGTGTAAAGTTTGACAGGTTTAAACATAAGCACCACCCCAATCAAGAAACAGAACATTTCCATAGCCTCAGAAAGTTCCCTATGACTCCCTCCAGTCAAGCCCCTGATGCCCAGAGGCAGTTGATGTCCTGATTTCTATTACCACAGAATAGTTTTGCCTGTTCCTAAACTGTGTGTCGCAGAAGACAATGGCACCTCATTCCAGTACTCTTGCCTGGAAAATCTCATGGATGGAGGAGCCTGGTAGGCTGCAGTCCATGGGGTCACAAAGAGTCAGACATGACTGAGCGACTTCACTTTCACACGTTGGAAAAGGAAATGGCAACCCACTCCAGTATTCTTGCCTGGAGAATCGCGGGGATGAGGGAGCCTGGTGGGCTGCCATCTCTCGGGTCGCACAGAGTCAGACACAACTGAAGCGACTTAGCAGCAGCAGCAGCAAACTGTGTGTAAATGGAATCACATGGTATGGATTATCTTGTGTCTGGATTCTTCAGTCAACACAGTGTCTGTGAAAGTCATCCAGGTTGTAGCATTTTCACTAGTTTGTTCCTTTATGTTGCTGTGCATGCACGCTCAGTCACTTCAGTCACGCCCAACTCTTTGTGAGCTATAGCCCATCAGGCTCCTCTGGCCATGGGATTCTCCCGGCAAGAATACTGGAGTGAGTTGCCATGCCCTCCTCCAGGGAATCTTCCCAACCCAGGGACTGAACCCGAGTCTCCTGCATTGCAAGCGGATTCTTTACTGCTGAGCCACTGAGGAAGTTCTTTATATTGCTGAATAGTACACAATTGTATTGATATACCACAACTTATTTTTCCATTCATCTGTTGATGAAAAATTGAGTTGTTTCTAGTTTTCGCTCTTATGAAAAAGCTGTCATAAACATTTTTGTATGTCTTTTTTGGACATATATTTTCAATTTTAGATAAATACATAGGAATAGAAGTGCCAGTTCATAGGATAGGTGTATGTTAAATTTTGTAAGAAACTGTCAAATAGCTTTCCAATATGGTTCTACTATTCTATATTTCCACAAGGCGTGTCTGAGGGTTCCAGTTGCCAAAATAAGTCTTTTTCAAATGCAAATATGTCATGCTATTTTCCTACTTAGAGATCATCTCTGTCTCCACACATGCTCAAATTCCACAGGAAATAGGCAAGGCTCTCCATGATCTGTGCCCCAATTGTCCAGCCTCACCTCTTACTATTTCTCCACATGTTCCCTTCATTTCAGTCATAGAACGTCACTCAGTTCCCTCAACTCATGAAGTCTTTTCACTTCTTCGTATAAGTCCTTCCATCTGCCACAATGACATTTTCCCCTCATTTGCATAATGGATGTCTACTCATCTTTTCAAAGGTGTTTGCTGATTACTTCACACCTGTACCTACACCCCTAGGAGTTAATGGCTGCTCTTCTGTACCCCCTTAACATACACAATATAATTCCATTAGAATACTCCACTCGAAGCCAAAGCATTAGAACACATTATTTTCTTCTTGCCATCTGACTAACTCCTGAAAGACGCTTCTGTCACTGTTTAATGATGGTCTACTGCCAGACAACATCACTAGCAGTTGTGCATAAAGTAAGTAAAGATAGCCATAGCCCTTGCTCCCCTAGAGCTTAGGGTAGAGTGGAAAAGAAAGCGAGGTAACCACACTCATAAATGGGAATTAGGTACTGAGTTAAGTGTTCTGGACAAAGGGGATGATGAGTCTATGAGTATGTAAAAGAAAAAAAATTGCCGGGAGCCAGCATGGGAGATCCACCCATGACAAGATCATGCAGGACTTAAGGAACTCCCTGGGCCATCCGACCCATGACAAGGTCATGTGGAAGAGTCCTGATAAGCAAGGCCTCAGGACTCGACGGACCCCCTGGATCTGCTAGAGCATCTACCCCCAAACCAGAATCTGTCTTACTATTTTATGTCTTTCACCAGCTCTTTTGACATTAGCAGGGGGCTGTCCCCTGACCACCTTTCTCTGATAAGAGTTAACTTAGGGCTTTAGTTAATAAATCTCCTGGGGATGAAAGGAGTGCTTCAAACCCTCTGTTAGCATTCTAGCTTACTTGGCAGGTTTATCCAGACTCTTGCAACACTGTTGAGCCAATACTTGCTGCCAAGTTCTCACATCCCTTATCCATTGTGTTCCTGGGAGTGCATATAGTCAGGATGTAGAAATAACAAGCAGCAGCTTTAGCATTAGCAACATTAGACTTTGAGTTAATAAGTTCTTTCTTTGCTGTAACCCACTGAATCTTTGCTCCATAAAAATGTAACTCTGTACTTTAAGGGTGACACAGGCTAAGAATTTAAGAAGAAACACTTTAAGGGAAAATTATTGTTCTGGCTGACCAACCTTTATCAAAAAGAGGTCATGGAATATCAACAGGCCTCCGGAACAGAAGATGACATACAAAAAATAAGACTCTTACAAGAAGGAACCTGATATCGATAAAAGTTATTACTGATGGAATGTTGAATTGACTCTGCATTTTTCACCTTGCTGCATGTACAACTCGGGGTATAAAAGCCCCAAGGAAAATAAAGAAAAATGGGCCTCACTCACTGAAGCTTGGTCACCTCGTGTCGTTCTTTCCTTATCTCTTTCTCTATCTTCATTCGCCGACGTCGTCCATCCTGAGGATATCCCTGGACTCTGCTGAGGCTGGACCTCGGCAAAAAATCTGTCCCAAATACAGTGGAGGAGGGGGCATGGAAGGTTTCCCTGAGCAGATAATCTAATTGGAATCTAGAGATTAATTAGGTGAGAGAACTTGAGACAGTTCAAGAAATTGAAATGAAGCTGGTGAGATATGAGAACAGAGACTGATTGGCCCCGTGTGATGGATAGAGCTGGACAAGGGCCAGACCAGAAGCTGCTCAGATTTGGTCACCATTTTGCTCAAGACCGATCTGCAGGAGACCTGGTGGCATCGTCCTCCACTGACAGCCATGACGGATGCCCACTGTCCACCACTGTATGCAGCATGGGGTCATGTGAAAAAGACATTTGTGAATTAATTTTAGAAGCATTCAAGAAGTTTGACAGCTAAAGGGAAGGAGGGACCACATGTATCTTGAGTGGGCTGCAGAATTAAGGAATAGTGTTTTTAAGCAAGGGCACAACTTGGGTTTGTTGAGGGAATACAGCTAATAAAGGGATGGACTATGTAAATAGAGTTCTGAATCACAAATACAGAGCTTATCAATTTTGAAAAGAAAGAATAATTCTTCCACTGAGGTATGAGAAAAGGGCAGAAAACCAGGGAAAGATTTAGAGAAAAGACACAAACTCATGGCAGATGTGCTATTATGGGGTAGGAGTGTTATTACAGTCATGTGGGTTCACTGGAAATTTCAGTGAATCTGCATGGTGCTATCAGATGGTCACTCTTTGTTAGCTGTGCTGTGGATACTGCCTATAGTCATGGCAGCAGATTTATAGAGTGGTGACTTGCAACCAGCACAACACTAAGTTTTCACATACATTCTCCATCTCACTAAATTTTCACAGTTCACAATTTTTCAAAGTATATAATTTTAGGCCCAATTTATGGGTGAATTACAATTGAACTCTAGTCCTGTGGCAACTTGGTAGACTGGCCATTCTGCCCCCTGTGCACTGGTTTCAGATGCTTTATTCCAGTACAGCTGGAACATGGGCACAGCGCAAGGTGGCAGAGGCAGCTGTTGCCTATAGGGTTGGTTTAATTTGACAGTGTGCTTTCCAGGGTCTCCTTATGAGTGAATGAGGAATAAGAACACAGTTTGGGAAGCTAGAATGCAACATTCTGGCCTAGAACCCATTGTCCTCTTACTGAGATGGGAAGAATCATAAAGAAACCAACACTGGAGTATGCCACAGGTTCACTTAACAAAGATGAGGTCAGTAACGTCTCCGTAGAGTGCCATGAGTCCAGGAATGTCATGGAGACATGCCTTCATGCGGCCTTTTGAGCTTCAGGCACAAATGCCAAGATGGCAATAGCTTGGGTAACTAGAGTGACTATGGGCGGGGCAGCCCTTAGAAAACAAACCTATCCCAACAGGAGAAAAAAAAAAACCCCTTTGGAATAAGTGCCAGAGTGTCCACGGAAAGCTACAAAGCTGTGAAGACCCTGGGCCAGGAGACAGGTGTCCACACCAACAGAGAACAGCAGGTGACGCGGGAACTGGCTCCATTTGTAGACAGCAGTACTGCTGGAGTGATCTGAATTAGAGGAGGGAAGGGAGCCAGATGGGCAGGTTCCTTGTTTGGAGAGGTGCCTTTAGGGATCTTAACAGGAGACATTGCGCATCACTGCGGCCACCCGCCAGTGTGGTTTCTTCATCATTATTAAGCCTCCTTATGCTACCTTATTGGAGATGGGAATGGCAACCCACTCCAGTATTCTTGCCTGGAGAATTCCATGGACAGAGGAGGCTGGCGAGCCACTGTCCATGGGGTAGCAAAGAGTTGGACATGACTGAGTGATTAACATTCACACATGCCATCTTATGGGCTTCCCAGAGGGCAGAGTGGTAAAGAAACTGCCTGCCAATGCAGGAGATGTGCATTTGATCCCACATCTGGGTAGGGAAGATCCCCTAGAGCAGGAAATGGCAACCCACTCCAGAAATCTTACCTGGAAAATTCCATGGACAGAGGAGCTAGGCAGCTACAGTCCATGGGGTCCTAAAGAGTCAGACATGATTGAGCACACACACACAGGCTCTCTTATTGCTCATGCACTTGCAGATTGAGATCTACTTAGTCTGTGCTGTAGTTGACATATTTATTAAAATTTTTTTTTATCTTTTGTTCCTTCCACATGGCATGTAGGATCTTAGCTCCCCAACCAGGATTGAACCCTGACTGAACCCTGCATTGGCAGCACAGAGTCTTAACTACTGGACCAACAGGGAAGTCCTCAATTCATATTTATTTTAGCATAACCTAAGACTCATTCCAGCCCTTGCAGCTTTTCCAGCTTAAGGAGATATAGTCAGTTGACCAGGGCCCCTGCGAAACTCATGCATGACCTTATTTAGAAATAGGTCTCTGTGATTAATTAAGGACAGTAGGGTAGGCCCTAAATCCAATGACAGGTTTCCTTAAAAGAGACAAAGAGAAGACAGAGAAGGTCATGTGAAGACCAAGGGACAGACTGGTGTGATGAGGCCACAATCCAAGAAACATCTGCATCCACCAGAACTGGCAAAGGCGATTCATCGCTAGAGCTTTTGGAGGGAATATAGCCCTGTTGACTCCTTGATCTTAGACTTTCGGCCTCCAGAACTGAGAGAGAATAAACCTCTGTTCTTTCAAGCCACAGAGTGTCTGGTACAGCACCCCCAGGAAACACACACAGGAATTGAGGTCATTCTCCTGAAAGATACATCAATGAGCTCTCCAGGCCTCAGCAGCCCCTTACTTCACCCCTATATGTGAGCACCAAGAAAATATGTCTGCTGAATAAATACATTTCCCAGATTTTAAATTGAGGGGGAAGCATGATGTTCCCTGAGGTGCATAGAGGAATCAACAGTAAAAGCAGATAGTATCTAGGAGACTCCAAGTCTGTATCTCAAAAAGTCTGATCATGTGGCTTTAGCAGGCAAATTCACTAAGCATCAGAATGTGGTCTCTAGTTTTGTCAATCTCAAGGTTGAGTCGACCTTTGCATGATTAGCTAAATCATGCTAATCAAACTCCCAAGAAATAAAAACCAGGTTGCAAATGTATTCAGTGGTAAATGTGTGAGAAAGAGAAAAAGCTTCCCTTTCGGGATCCAAAATGCTCAAGTTCACTACCAGGGGCCCAGAGTGAGCACACCAAAAGCTGACTATATATTTGGCTGCATTAAGTCTTAGTTGGATCTTTACTTGTGGAATGTGGGATCTAGTTTCCTGACCAGGGATTGAACTTGGGCCCCCTGCATTAGGAACACAGAGCTTTAGCCACTGGACCACCAGAGAAGTCCCAATAATTGTATTTAAACTTGCTATATAATAGTTATGTTCTGGACTTGCTTCCCTAATATCACAAAGCAGATGACGTTCACTAAACTACCGGGTTCTTCTAAACCCACACAGACTGCAGCACACCAGGCTTCCCTGTCCTTCACTATCTCCCAGAGTTTGCTCAAATTCATGTCCATTGAGTTGGTTATGCCATGCAACCATCTCATACTCTGTCATTTCCTTTTTCTCTTGTCTTCAATCTTTCCCAGCCTCAGGGTCTTTTCCAAAGAGTTGGCTCTTTGCATCAGATGGCCAAAGTACTGGAGTTTCAGTTTCAGTCCTTCCAATGCATATTCAGGGTTGATTTCCTTTAGGATTGACTGCTTTGATCTCCTAGCTGTCCAAGGGACTCTCAAGAGTCTTCTCTAGCACCGTAATTTGAAAGCATCAGTTCTCTGGTGCCCAGCCTTCTTTATGGTCCAACTCTCACATCCATACATGATTACTGGAAAAACCATAGCTTTGACAGTATGGACCTTTGTCAGCAAAGTGATGTCTCTGCTTTTTAATATGCTATCTAGGTTTGTCATAGCTTTTCTTCCAAGGAGCAAGTGTCTTTTAATTTCATGGCTGCAGTTACCATCAGCAGTGATTTTGGAGGCCAAAAAAAATTAAATTTGCCACCCACCACTTCCACTTTTTCTCCTTCTATTTGCCATGAAGTGATGGGGCTGTATACCATTTGTTAATAACCATAATTAATATCATAATCAATATCATTAAGTTTCCTGTACCTACTGTAACAAAGTATCACAAACATGGAGATATTCTTTTTAAAGAGTATAAATTTATTCTCTCACAGTTCTTGAGGCCAAAGTTCCAAAATTAATGCATTGGTGGGGCTGTGCTCCCTCCGGGGGAAGCTGTGGTTCTGGCCTCCTCCACCATCTTGTCACTTCAGGTGTTCCTTGGCCTGCGGCCTCATCACCCCAATCTTGGCCTCTGGGTCACACTGCCACTTCTTCTCCATGTGTCCACGATAATTCAGAATGATCTCATCTCAAGAATCTTAATCACATCTGCCCCAAATCACATTCCCTCCCGCCCCCTGCCAACTGCCAAAAATAACACTTCCAGGTTCCAGGGACTTGGTTTGAATACCTTTTGCAATTTGTTGGAGGTGTGGTTTGGCAGTGACCATTCAAGGCTTTTGAACACTGGGACCTATCTGTCTTCATATTTTTCAGTGTCTCACATATGAATGCAAATGAATAAATAATTAAGGCAATCTTATTTCTAAATTCTAAGGTACCTCACTATCACTACAGACCATCACTATCTCTCTGAAAGGTAATCTAGAATCTTTATACTATTGGCCACTCAAGCACAGGCCAGTGTGAATGAGTTTCATGGGTTCATGAATCAATATGAATTATCTCTTACAAGGAATCCATCTCTTTAGGCCAACCTGTCTGTATAACAGTAATCGCAATCAGCACTAACTTTGACTGTGATGTTAAATATCTTGCATGATTATCTTTTGCTCTACCTATTCAAAACCTTTCTACCTTTTGAGGCCCAGCTAATGCTCTACTTTCCCAGGACATGACATTTTCTTACCGTCCATACCTTTTCACAATCCTGCTTTCCTTTGAGGTCTTCCTGCCCTTCCTGCCCATGGGAATCACTTCTGCTTTGTTGCTGTTCAGTCGCCAAGCCATGTCTGCCTCTTTGCAACCCCATGGACTGCAGCACACCAGGCCTCCCTGTCCTTTCCCATCTCCTTAAGTTTGCCCACGTTCATGTCCTTTGCATCGGTGATGCCATCTAGGCACCTCATCCTCTAATGCTCTCTTCTCCTTCTGCTTGGGACTTGGTAAACTCTAAGAGTTTCTTTCTCAAATTAGACTCAGTGCATATAGTATAGTGTGCTGTTGGAATTTTGTTAAATAATTGTTGGGTGATGAATGTAAGGAAAACTAGTGAGCTAAAGAACACATCCCACTAAAACAAGACTTCTCCACTCTCAGGCAGGAAAAAACACCTATTTGCTTGGAGGGTCCAAGAGAAGACAGAATATTCATTTTGAGATCAACTGATTTAGAAAATTAGATAATTATCTCCTGGAGGATGAGATGTTTAACATTCAGCTAAAAGATAAAGTTCTTTTACATAAGTGGTAACTGTTAAGAAGGCTTCCCAGGTGGCACAGCAGTAAAGAATCCGCCTGCCAATGCTGGAGATACAGGAGACAGGGGATCAACTCCTGGGTCAGGAAGATCCCCTGGAGTAGGAAATGACAACCCACTCGAGTATTCTTGCTTGGGAAATCAAGACAGATTTTTTGATTTCGCAGAGAAATCAAGAGAAGCCTGGCAGACTATAGTCCATGGGGGTCACAAAGGGTCGGACATGACTGAGCACGCACACACACAGACAGCTGTTAAAGACAGTCAGGGACTGTGATTTTCTATCAAGGAATATATCATAAAGGGGCTTCCCTGGTGGTCCGGTGTTAAAACCCTGAGCTGCCAGCGTAGGGGGTGTGGGTTCCATCGCTGATGAGGGAACTAAGATCCCAAATAAAGATTTCAAAGAAAGAAAGGAAGACAGCATAGACCTTTCAGGAAGGAAAGTTAGAGAGTGCAGTGTCTTTCTCTCCTCCCAGACAGGATGTGGTGAAGAATTTATACAGACAAAATAGCCCCAATTTCAAAATGTGTGTGAATATGCAGCAGAAGAACTCTAAGTCTCAGAAGCTGTGAAAGGAAGGAGAATTGCCTGATTCAGGAGTCCCGGACATCATCAGTTAACTGAACCTGGCGACATGAGCCACATCTCAAGTATGAGGCATGACCTTCATGTTGCTAAAGACAGCACTCAATTTCTCAGACACATGGGACAATGGACCGCTCACTCTTCCTTCTTGAAATATTTTGTACTCTTTATCTCTGCCTTCAACGGATGTTCCTTCTCAGTTTCCTTCACCGTGTCCTCTACCTCCTTTTGACCTCTAAATGTTGATATGCCCCAGGGCTCATTACTCAGCCCTCTTACCTTATTCACTTCTCCTCTCTTCCAGGGCCTAGGTGAGCTCACTCAGCCTCACGACTTAAAAATGTCAATCACACATGCTTTCTCCAAAATGCTATCTCTGGCCCCATTCTTTCCCTTAACTCCAGACTTCCATATCCGGCTGCCTACTTGACATCTTCAATGAGACATCTCATAGATTGTAAAATGACCAAAACAGAACTCCTTATTTCACCTCACCTAAAATCTCCTTCTCCTCTATCTCCTGCTTCCCTGATAGCTCAGTTGGTAAAGAATCTGCCTGCAACGCAGGAGACACTGGCTCGATTCCCGTGTTGGGAAGATCTGCTGGAGAAGGGATAGGCTACCCAATACAGTATTCTTGGGCTTCCCTTGTGGCTCAGCTGGTAAAGAATACGCCTGCAATGTTGGAGACCTGGGTTCAATCCCTGGTTTGGGAAGATCCCCTGGAGAAGGGAAAGACTACCCACTCCAGTATTCTGGTCTGGAGAATTCCATGGACTGTATAGTCTATGGGGTCACAGAGTCAGACATGACTGAATGACTTTCACTTTCCTCTATCTCCACTTTAGGAAACTGCAGTTTCATTCAGTGGCTCAAGCCCAGAACCTTGAAGTCAACCTTGACTCCTCTCTCTCTCTCACCCCACATCCAAACCATCAACAAATCCTATTGGTTCTACCTTCCACACATATCCAGAATCCAACCACTTGCCTCTGCTTCCACTGAGGGCAACCTGGTCCATTACACTATCAACTCTCACCTGAAAGCACCTCCCCACTGCTTGTCTGCTTTCTCTCCCACCCGCTGCTAGTCAAACTCTAGGAAGCAGCCCAGTAAGACAAACTAGATCATGTTACTCCTCCGCCCTCAAGTATACAAAGATGTCCCAGTAAATTTTGCATGAAATTCAATGCTCACCGTAGTCCACAAGGCCCTGCAAATGCTCTTTTCCAGTTTTATTTCCTATTTTTTTACACAGGCCTCCTTGTTGTCTTCAGTAAGTTATTAAACTGAACATATATGCCTCAAAATATGAGATAAGATATAACAAGAAAATTTGTGCCATCAATAACACAAAGTGTGTGTAGTGGGGTTGTGCAGCTGTAAAAAAAAAAAAAAAAAAAAGTCCTTGTGTTTATCAGGTACAGAGCTTCGATTCTGCAAGATGAGGAGCGTCCTGGCCATGGATGGTGGTGACGGTGCACAACAATGTGGATTTCCTTAATTTCAGGCTCTGTTTCGTTCAGCAGATCTCCAGAACTTAACGTGAATGCACGTAATGTCACTGAATTATATATGTAAAAATAGTCAAAATAGTAAATTCTATGTTATGCGTATTTTACCAAAATAGGTAAAATGGTAAATTCTTTTTTTTTTTTTTTGCCACAGCTAGTAGTATGCAGCATCTTAGTTTCCTGACCAGGGATTGAACCCATGCCCTCTGCATTGGGAGTACGGAGTATTAACCACCGGACTGACAGGGAAGTTCTCAAAAAGGGTAAATTCTACGTTTTGTGTATTCTACCAAAGTAAATAATAAAAAAGAAAACGATTATTAATATTTGTATATTTGCAAAACAGGTCTGAAAGCATAAAAACAAAAAGGGAATAGTAATTATTTATAGAGTAGTGTTAGTTGCTCAGTTGTGTCTGACTCTTTGCAACTCCATGGACTGTAGTCCACCAGCCTCCTCTGTCCCTGGGATTCTCCAGGCAAGCATACTGGAGTGGGTTGCCATGCCCTCCTCCAGGGGATCTTCTTAACCCAAGGATTGAACCAGCAAGGTTAAACCCAATTTCCTGCATTGCAGGCAGATTCTTTACCAAGTCTGAGCCACTAGGGAAGCCTATTAGGGTAGGAGGATTACATATGATTTTCTTTTTGCAGGAAAAGTGCTTCTAATATATGTATCATTTATGTTTGATTTTTATATATTAAATGTATAATAAAATTCATAAAGAGCTGTGTACAAAACTTATACCTAGTATGGTGATATTTAACTACATACAAAGGAAATAAATATGTTATCACTAAACTTCCTATTTAGTGACATCAATTTCAATAGATTCATCTCCACAGAAACTAGACAAAGTGAAAGTGAAGTCGCTCAGTTGTGCCCGACTCTTTGCGACCCCATAGGCTGTAGCCTACCAGGCTTCTCAGTCCATGGGATTTTCCAGGCAAGAGTACTGGAGTGGGTTGCCATTTCCTTCTCCAGGGGATCTGCCCAACCCAGGGGTCCAACCTGGGTCTCCCACATTGTAAGCAGATGCTTTACCCTCTGAGCCACCAGGGAAGAGGACTTTAAATATAGGAGCACTTAGATTTTCAAATGCAGACTCAGGAGACAACATGGATGCTACCTGTCTGACACAGGACAATCATGCTACAGATGAACAAACTATTGCAAAAACTCTGACACATCCTACAGTGTGTCATTTGATAATGTGGCATCTTTTGACATAGACCAAGCTACAGAGCTGCCTATCGTGCATAATTAAGGGTTTCGGATGTACTAAGGTTTTCTCCTGCCAATGCCATTCATCTATGCTTGACTCTTCCAACAAATATGACTGAAGTGCAATTTGTAAAGCAAGCTCACTGTGTGAATTATTTTGTCCTGCTGTTTTAAGTCACTGCATGGTTCAGAGGAGTAAAGAAATTATTCTGGGATACCTAAATCACAAAGTACAATCCCATCATTTGGGGAGAGGATGCCAAGACCCAGAAGGCAAAGTGACTGGTCCAGAGTTACCCTCCTAGCGTGTGGAATAGCGGGGGCTCGACTCCAGAAATCCTTATGCCTTAGTCCCATGCATTTTCTCAAAAGTTGGAATGTTATCTTTGGAAAAGGAGAGTAACAACAGTCTGAATATGGTTACAACTAGAAACAGCCTTATCTCTCCCCAACCTTTGTCTTCAAATAGACTCCATAGCTTTCTGATTACTCACACTTTCAAGGACCACCTAATTTCAGCAATTAAGACTAATTTTCAGGTGTTGTGTTTTGTTTTAAATTCATCTGGTCTAAATCAAATCTTCAGTCTCACTTTTAGCTCCAAGTTCTTTCTCTCCACATGGTTCAGACTGACTCACAGCTTGAGGTCTTGCAAATGGGAAGGAGATGAAATCTGCTTTTCTCTCCTTCCCTTCTTCCATTGCTCTCGCTTCCCAGGATCAGTGGTGGGCCAGGGGTGGAGGAGTTGACAAGGATTGAAGTAAAGGGGCTAAAGTCTTTGCACTTGACTGTAAAGCTCCCTTGACTGACAGCATTCTCTGGGTTGGTGCCTAAGATTGAACATCCCTTGGGATGCAGCTATGGCTTCTGAAAAGGCCTTATGGGAATATCCATAGGATCTGAGTCAGGGGCACCAAAGTGAGGGTGCTGTGGGAGCCCTCTCCCTTGGCTGGGAGGAACCAAGGCTCTCCCTGCCCATCTCCAATTGCACTGTCCCTCAAACCCTGCCCAGTGAATCAAATCTTCTTGACTAGTCTCTTTAAGTTGAGAATTATGTTTTATTTTTAATATATATTTTATTTTGTAGAGTATTTTTTTTCATTTATTTTTGGCCATGCTATACATGGCCATATATGGATCTTAGTTTCCTGGCCAGGGATTGAACCCATGACACCTGCCCTGGAACATGGGATCTTTAACCAGTGGACCACAAGGGAAATTCCTGTCTAGTCTTTTTTTCACACAGACTGGTGGGTGATGGCAGCCAGAAAAGTTTATCCACGTTTATATAAATCTGGAGGGGTTTTGCCTAGCTATTCCTCTTCAGAAGTATACAGTACTTACCACATAGCATTTTCAATTAAAAAAAAATTCCATTCAATATTGTCTTATGGGAGTCTTAAGTGTCAGTAAGTTTGTTCTTACTTTTGGTAAGAAAGACAAAGAGGAAGCAGTTGTTGGGAAGATCCAACAAGGAGAGAGGGAATTACTCACGGACTGGAAAATGGAGGGACTGCCTCCAAAGACAACCCTCCCTCATCACAGGGAATGTCAAAGATTCTGAGAAGACTCTGAGAGGAGCTGCTTCTCTGGGACCAAGCAGATTGGGGGCATCAGCATAAGATAAAATCCTGCCTCTGCCCTTCACCCACTCAGTGGTAATAGACTGAGCTCTTTCCTCCTTCTGAAATCTGGGTTCCCCATCTATAAAATAGGGGGATGGTGACTATTTGTCATTTTTGGCTGCATAGCACTGTAGCACCATCTCCGTTGGAGGAATTACAAGATGGGTGGTGGGCAGACTCCCCATTTGGCCATTATGGAAGCCCAAGAGGAGGCCATACAGTCTCACTCCCTACCCTTCCCATATATTACAGCATGGAAATGTGACTCAGGTTCATCCAAGGACTTTGAATCCTTAATAAGAATGCAAAAGTGTAACCGGTGGAATGGGAGTCCATGGGTATGGCATGAATGTCGACTGCAAGTGATCAGCCCAGACAAGGAGAGCAGCGCCCAGTGCCTTTGAGCTGTGCCTGGCCACCTTAATTATATTCTGAGCCTGGCTCTCTAGCCCCCGATGATTCCGCAGAGATGTCATGTTCTCTGTGATAATTACCTTAACTTGGCTCACAAGCCCCATTCAACCCTTTTCTCCCTCTACAGTAGAGGCTAGAAAGCAAAATACTCCCAGACACCTTCGCATAAGAAGTGGTAATGTGATATAGCCCTGATTAATAAAATAAAACAAGAAGTCCCTTCCCCAGGATGAAGGTAAAACCTAGAGAGGAAAAAGCTTTTTCACTTCACCTTTGTCCCTCTCCTTCTTCCTGCCTGGAATACACATGAAATGCCTGGAGGTGAAGCATCTGCTCATGCCCATCAGAAGCAAAATGCTAAACAGAATCCTGGCCTCTGACGGCATTCCTGAGCAGCAAGACAAGCCTCGACCACCCCTTTTAGAAGTTAAATACTGGTGAGAAAATAAATCTTGCTATATGGTATACAGCAGGTCAGAAGAGATTCCATGCATTGGGTCCAATTTGCTACAGAGATTCAAATGGACCTATTTTACTTTATGATATAACAGACAAAGATTCTTTTTGGAAGGTTAAAAACTGGGTGAAATAATTATGGAAAATGTTGGGAAATGAAATCTGTTTATGTATAGTAGGAATCTGTGTAGTGGCTCAGACAGGAAAGAATCTGCCTACAATGCAGGAGACCCAGATTCGATCTCTGGGTTGGGGAGACCTCCTGGAGAAGGGAATGGCAACTCATTCTAGTATTTTTGCCTGGAGAATTCTATGGGCAGAGGAGCCTGGTGGGCTATAGGCTATGAGATCGCAGAGTCAGACACACCTGAGTGACTAACACACACATACAGGTAATAAACTAGACTTGGAGAAGGAGAGACATGTTTTCATTCAAGAAGCAGAGTTGTATGCAGAATCTGTGGGAGCAAAACATTATCATACTTCAGTCAAACAGAACCAAGGAATTGACTTTTTCTGGACCTTTGTAAAAGAGTAGACAGACACATATCCTTCTACTTCACCATCTTGATTGCCTCACCACAATCAAAGAAAGCTAACCAAAATAATCACACACATCACAGTCTTGTATAACTCAACAAAGCTATGAGCCATGCCGTGCAGGGCCACCCAAGATGGATGGGTCATGGTGGATAGTCCCGACAAAACATGGTCCACTGGAGAAAGGAATGGAAAACCACCTCAGTATCCTTGCTTCGAGAACCCTATGAATTGTATAAAAAAAGGCAAAAAGATACGACACAGGAAGATGAGCCCCCCAGGTTGGTAGGTGTCCAATACACTAGTAGGGAAGAGCAGAGAAATAGCTCCAGAAAGAATGAAGCTGCTGGGCCAAAGTGTAAAAGACATTTGGTTGTGGATGTGTCCAGTGGTGAAAGTAAAGTCTGATTCTGTGAAGAACAATATTGCATAGTAACCTGGAATGGTAGATCCATGAATTAAGGTGAACTGGATCTGCTCAAGCAGGGGATGGCAAGAGTGAATATCAACATTTTAGGAATCAGTGAACTAAAATGGATGGGAATGGGTGAATTTAATTTAGATGACAAAGGGATCTTCCCAACCCAGGGATCAAACCCAGGTCTCCCATATGTAGGCAGATTCTGTACTGTCTGAGCCACCAGGGAAACCCAAGAATACTGGAGTGGGTAGCCTATCCCTTCTCCAGAGGATCTTCCCAAACCAGTAATCAAACCAGGGTCTCCTGCATTACAGGCAGATTCTTTACCATCTGAGCTCCCAAGGAAGCCCAGATTTCTGCATCCTAGGCAAAATCTGAGGTGAGCATGATATTTATATTTGTAAAATATTTTGTAGTTTAGAACTTAAACTGTCATTTTTTGTACCATCTCACTGATCCTCACAGCAATGCTGAGCTAAACAGGGCAAGCACAAGGACTATGAGGAGTGATGAGTTCTAGAGATAAGAATGAGATGGTTGGATGGCATCACTGATTCAGTAGACATCTGGGAGATGTCGAGATACAGGAAAGCCTGGTGTGTTGCAGTCCACAGGGTCGTGAAGAGTTGGACACTTCACGACTGCACAACTGAACAACAACAACAGGAATAGTGACCCGAGGCAGTGGGGAAAGAGGAACAGACATTGGACTAGGGGTCAGGAAACCTGTTTTGTGCTCCAGTTCTACCACTAACTTAGTACCTGGACCTCAGGAAAGTCATTTACCCCTATGGATCCAGTCTCCTCATCTGGACAGTGAGGATGCTGGATGTACTTGTCAACTTAGACTGCCTTAACAAAATTCCTTAGACTACATGGCTTAAATAACAAACTTATTTTCTCACAGTTCTTGAGATGAAAAGTCCAAGATCAGAGTGCCAGTACAGTCTAGTTCTAGTAAGAGCTCCTCTCCCTGCTATATCCTCACACTGGATGTGAGAGTTGGACTCTGAAGAAGGCTGAGCGCCGAAGAATTGATGCTTTTGAACTGGGGTGTTGGAGAAGACTCTTGAGAGTCCCTTGGACTGCAAGGAGATCCAACCAGTCCATTCTGAAGGAGATCATCTCTGGGATTTCTTTGGAAGGAATGATGCTAAAGCAGAAACTCCAATACTTTGGCCACCTCATGTGAAGAGTTGACTCATTGGAAAAGACTTTGATGCTGGGAGGGATTGGGGGCAGGAGAAGAAGGGGACGACCGAGGATGAGATGGCTGGATGGCATCACTGACTCAATGGACATGAGTCTGAGTGAACTCCAGGAGTTGGTGATGGACAGGGAGGCCTGGCGTGCTGCGATTCATGCGGTTGCAAAGAGTCAGACACGACTGAGCGGCTGAACTGAATTGGGGGTGGGGAAAAAGAGAGAGGGAGAGAGAGACAGCTAGAGAGAACTCCCTCAAAAAAAATGAGGGAGTTCTAACAGATTAAGGCCCCATCCTTATGACCTCAATCTTTTCTTTTTAAATGGGAGTGTAATTGCTTTTCAATGTTGTGTTAGTTTTTGCTGTACAATGAAGTGAACTAGCTACACGTATACTTAACATCCCTTCCCTCTTGAAGCTCCCTCCCACCCCTCTAGGTCATCACAGAGCACGGAGCTGAGGATCCTGTGCTATGCAGCAGGTCCCCACTAGCTGCCTATTCTACACATGGTAGTGCGTGTATGGCAATCCCACTCTCCAAGTTCATCTCACCCTCCATTCCCCCGCACCTATGTGTGTGTTCTCTGCATCTGCATCTCTGTTCCTGCCCTGCAGATAGGTTCATCAGTACCATCTCTCTAGATTCCATACACATGCATTAATAAGCAATTTCTGTTTTTCTTTTTCTGACTTACTTCACTCTGTATGACAGACTCTAGGCCCATCCACATTACTACTGATGACCCAATTTCATTCCTTTTTTATGGCTGATAATATTCCATCTTATATATGTACCACATCTACTTTATTCAGTCATCTGTCAGTGGACATTTAGGTTACTTCCGTGTCGTGGCTAATGTAAATAGCACTGCAATGAACATTGGGATACATCTTTTTTTTTTTTTAATTATTGACCTCATTTAACCTTAATTATTTCCTCAAGATTCTTTCTCCACAAACAGCCACACTGGGGGTTAGGATTTCATCACATGCATTTTGGGGGAACACAGTTCAGCCCACAGCACGGACATGATATTTGAGTTCCTTCCACCTGTTAGCACAAGTCTGGAACACTGAAGATGCTCATGGTTGTCCATGGAATCAGTTAGTCTACTGGCTTCCTTGATTCAAGACATTGCACAAGGATCATTTCTCAACTCTCGGGTAGTGAGCATCTTGGGGTCTTCTGTGTATGCGTTTCCTTTTCAAAGGAAATTAACACACCAAAAGTGATCTCTGGCCAAAGCAGGTCTCTCCGGAGGCTGGAGCCTTAATGTTTTTCAGAAAGCAGTATATTTACTGTTACTTTCAGCTTGGGGGCATAACATGAAAATTAGGTACTTTCTTTAGAAAGAGCAGAATGGTGACTGTCGACTGGAGTTGGGTTTCAACTGGGTTTCAAATCACATGTATACAGTTACATTTTCTGACTGCCACGGACAGTACTGATCAGTTGTGGCCCTTCACCAAAGCCCAAAATGCCTTGTCATTCCTCCTTCACCCCTGAAGCACCTGCAAGTGCTGTTTTCAAGCATCTTTGTGGTCAGAAGCAGCCTCTGGTGAAGAGAGCCAGCCAACCTTAGGTGAAATATAATTTTCACCAATGGTAATTAACCAGGATTTCTCCAGGAATATTATTTTTGGTTTAATATACTTATTGTCAAAGGTCTCAAAACAATTATATACTCCTGCCAAAGGCCTTAAATACAATTCCAAGAAAAATAGTCCAAGGATGGTTGAAACAGCCCTAGAATGAGGTATTGTATTAAGATCCAAGGCCATTGGAGGTAAAATGGTCTCAACTTCTATAACTTCTTTATTTGTTTACTTCTTCTTATTTATGATAAAATCTATAACTGCTTATAACGCTAAATTTTCCCTGTGTTAGTAATTTCAAAGCCAAATTCACCTTTCACAGCTATTAAAATCTTCACCTTCAATTGCCCCCACCTGTCCAAATTCTGGTATTCTTACAAAATGGTTAAGATGCTGAGTTTCTGTGTTTGATTCTGTAGAGCAATGGCTCTCAACTGAGAGATGCCAAAGATTCCCAAGGGGCATCTGGCAATATGTAGAGACATTTTTTTGGTCATCACAACAGGCATCTAGTAGGTAGAGGCCAGGGGTGCTACTAAGCAGTGCACAGGACAGCCCCCCTACAACAAAGTTATCCAGCTCCACTGTCAATAATGCCGAAGCGGAAATATCCTGCTACAGAATCCGGAGATGCAAAGAACGTGGTCTGTAAGGCTGCCAGGGCAAGAGAGGGGACACATCTCCCGGCAGCACAACTCTGACTATGCATGACCTCAGAGACACAGCAGAAACTGATGGAGTACCTGCCTTACCAACGGAATGTCAGGAACAGGACTAATTTTTTTTAAGTAGGCAGCCCGTCCTCTGATCTCCATTCAACTTCACTGTCCTCTCACCTGCATAGTAAGGGGAAAGAAAGCAGGACTGGAACACAGCGGCTCAGGAGCAGGCTCGTGACGAGGTCTAAAGATTTGCCACTTAAACCCTCAGAGCTCATTTTACTTGGGATGGATGGCATGAAGACAGAAAAAAGCTCCACTTTATAAAATCCTAACAGCTTCATGGGCTGGTAGGATTTCAAACTCCTTTTAAAAAGCATTAAATAACTCCCTGTGCTCCCATTATTTTAATGATTTCTGTATATCCCTCCTCATTCCAAAAAGGTTGAGGTGGTGTCGAGTCAATCTCCCCATATAAAGCTTACATGGGCTTTAGGACCAATCAATAGGTGTTTCAGTGTAGGAGGAAAAAGGATTTTGGGAGGACCAAGGAAACCTCTAAAATTCTGGCAGTTCAAAGATATGAGTTAAATTCCTACTATGTGTAAAGCACAGTGCTAAATGCTGAGGCAATATTTTTTAAGAGTATAAATCACAGCTGGTGTCTTTAAGTAATTTATAATCTGCCTGAGAGAGATAGGCTCGGTGCCCAGGGGAGGATGTCTTTCATTACTAGGCGGTCTGTGCTTAGAGCCTACAGGCAGGCACAGCCCTCAGCTCTCTTCCCTTCCTCTGGCTGGGGGAAGGAGGATCAGAGCAAAGGCTAGGAAGTGGGCACAGGCTGAAAAGGGTTGGGGCAGGGAGCAAACTAATCAGGTGCTAAAGTTACGGTTTTATCCCGCAGCTACAAGACTCTGAAGGCATCCAAACAGGAAGTTACAGAGATAAAAGGTGACATTTACTGAGTGCTTGCTGTTTACCAGGCACACTCATTTCATCTTCTTCCTGACAGCCCTATGACAAAGCTACTCTTCTTCCCATTTGACTGATGAGGAAAGTGAGGCATGGGGTTATTAAATCATTGGTGCAAAGTCTCACAATTAGGAAGAGCTAGAGCCAGGATTCACCACCTGGGCAGAGCCCACACTCTTAATTTCTTTTCAGGGCTGCCTCTTGATAGAAAAGGAAGCTTGAGAGCTGAGGAAAGATCAGACATGTTAGGAAGATGCTGCCAGCAGGGAGCAGTTCAAGGAGTGGAA
>SJYC01051536.1:0-10644 GCA_006408675.1 Madoqua kirkii | reverse complement strand
AAACCAAATAAATGTTGGGTTATTTTATAAACTAACCATATTTTAATTATAAATATATATATGCATTTTGTGAACCTTGACTTTATAAGATATTGATATTTTTATTGGGTTCATTTGTGAGCACCCTGATGGAAATGTTATCATGTTATATATTAAGAACCTTAAAATGTCTGACTTTTGAATAAAAAATATTTGGGAAATATTTTCTTTGCTAGTTATTACATGAGGAAACTTGGTCATATTATTATTTAAACTTGCTATACTTCTATTTTCTCATCAGTAAAGTATAAATACAAGCATCTTTCTAATGAAAAGAATCATCATTAAATATGTATTTTTGTGCATATAAACCCTTGGTAAATGCCATTTCTTATAATTAACCACTTCTCTTTTATATAGGGCTTCCCTGGTAGCTCAGATGATAAAGAATCCACCTGCAAATAGGGAGGCCTGGGTTCAATCCCTGGGTAGAGAAGAAGATCTCAAGGGAATGGCTACTCATTTCAATATTCTTGCCTGGAGAATGCCATGTTCAGAGGAGCCTGCGGGGCTACAGTCCCTGGGGTTGCAAAGAGTCAGACATGAATGAGTGATAACACTTTCATTTCACTTATATGTGATACTATTTTCTTTAACATCAACCATAATGATTCCTCCATTCCCACTTTTTCCAAACATTGTCAGTTGATGTCTTTTTATCTTAGGCAGAAAGTGAAATTACTATTGATAAAATTCACAGGAGTCTTAAATGCAGCATATTCAAAACAGATACTTTAGTCCAAATTACTAAAAGGTTTCATGTGAAACCACTGTTGTTAGCAATGCATACTGAGAAAAAAGAATTTTACACATATTCTGTTTTCAAAATTTTAGAGAGATTTAATATACAGATTATCTCCTGAAGAGATAATGAAAATGTTCTAGAAACTTAAGACCTGGGAAGTAAACTCTAATCTAGCTATTGTTTGTGGAGAAGGCAATGGCAACCCATTCCAGCACTCTTGACTGGAAAATCCCATGGACAGAGGAGCCTGGTAGGCTGGAGTCCATGGGGTCGCGAAGAGTCAGACAAGACTGAGCGACTTCACTTTCACTTTTCACTTTCATGCATTGGAGAAGGAAATGGCAACACACTCCAATGTTCTTGCCTGAAGAATCCTAGGGATGGTGAAGCCTGGTGGGCTGCCATCTGTGGAGTTGCACAGAGTCGGACAGGACTGAAGTGACTTAGCAGCAGCAGCTATTGTTTGAAAAGAAAATCTAACCCTAGCCCTTCTATTGAAAAGGCTCTGTGCTTTCTTGATTTAACATTCAATTCAGTTCAGTTACTCAGTCGTGTCCGACTCTTTGTGACCCTCTGAATCACAGCACGCCGGTCCTCCCTGTCCATCACCAAATCCCAGAGTTCACACAAACTCATGTCCATCGAGTCAGTGATGCCATCCAGCCATCTCATCCTCTGTCATCCACTTCTCCTCCTGCCCCCAATCCCTCCCAGCATCAGAGTCTTTTCCAATGAGTCAGTTCTTTGCATGAGGTGGCCAAAGTATTGGAGTTTCATCTTTAACATCAGTCCTTCCAATGAACACCCAGGTCTGATCTTTAGAATGGACTGTCTGGATCTCCTTGCAGTCCAAGGGACTCTCAAGAGTCTTCTCCAGCACCACAGTTCAAAATCATCAGTTCTTCGGTACTCAGCTTTCTTCACAACCCAGCTTTCACATCCATACCTGACCACTGGAAAAACCATAGGCTTGATTTAACATTATGTTGCCACTATTTCAAATCCTTAATAATTTTTAGCAAGAGTTTCTATAAATTATGTAGTTGGTCTTGTATACACCAATGAGAACCTACATCCTACAAAATGTTCAAAGATAATGTGAATATCTCAAGCAAAACTTAACATACGTATTTTATGATTCCAATCAGGTAAAATAAAACATACAAAATAAACTAATTCAATTAGAAGTCAGTGGAGATTTTAATACCTAGAATTGGATCACGAGAGATTCTGTGATATAGGTGAATCACATTTCATAATTGTATGTTCACTTCATGAAAATTTATTGAGCCATATTCAAATACTTATTCACATTGCTTTGTTTATATTGCATTTCATTATAAAAATTAAATGAAGATGACTGAAATCTTATTGTGTGAACATAAGCAAATAGAAGAAGGGAGAGGAGGAAGAGGAGGACTAAAAGATATGAAGAATGAATTGCAAAATTTAAATATAACATAATAATAAGCCAGTCCTTGTTTCATATACTCCTCTCTTTCGGGATGATATAGTGCTCCCAGACTACCAGTTCTTAGTCTCCCTTCCTTGGCATTATGTCAGCATGATACTCAGGATTGGACATTTATAAATACATGGAGCTGTTCTTTGTCTTGTATTTTTAAAATGTTTAATTGTCAAGCTAATTTATATATGATATAATTCATCTATTTTACTTTCATAATTCAATAAGTTTTGATGACTATGTACTACCAGAAAACCATCACCACATTCCCACAACCCCAAAGGTTCTTCAAGCTCCTTTGAAGGAAATGCCCAGCTATCACCACTAGCCTGAGGTAACCACCAATATTTTTTCTATTATCATTGTTGTACATTTTCAAGAATATGAAATACAAGGAGTAATATAGTAGGTATACTTCTGAGTTTGGCTTCTATAACACATCATAAAGGTTTTGAGATTCATCCATGTTTTATATGTATTAATAGGATTTTTTTCCTTTAAGTTGCCAAGTAATATTTTCATTGTAAAAACATGCCAAATGTTGCTTGTCCATTCATTGGTCTGGGGATGTTTTGGTTATTACTACTTTTTGGTGATTGTGAATAAAGCTGCTATAACATTAGTGTACAAGTTCTGTGTGGATTTGCATTTTCATTTCCTTTTTGGTAGATACATAGGACTTGCTAGATATACTTAATGAAAGTGTCAAAATGTGATTCAAATTGGAATACCATATTGTATTCATACTGGGCTGGAAAAGGAAATGGCTACTCACTCCAGTATTCTTCCTGGAAAATTTCATGGACAGAGAATTCTGGTAAGCTACAGTCCACAGGGTCATGAAGAGTTGGACATGACTTATTAAATGAGCACACACACATTCACATTGGAATTCCCAAGTGGCTCAGCTGTAAATAATCTGCCCACCAATACAGGAGCAGCAGGAGAAAAAGACTCAATTCCTGGGTTTAGAAGATCCCCTGGAGAAGGAAATGGCAACCCACTCCAGTATTCTTCTTGGAAGATCTCATGGACAGAGAAGCCTGGCAGGCTGCAGTCTAGGTGGGTCACACAGAGTCTGGCACAACTGAGCATGCACATATTTTTTATTCACACAAGTAATGTATGGTGAGCTTCTCAAGTGGTGCTAGTGGTAAAAAAAAACTTGCCTACCAATGCAGGAGACATAACCAATGCAGGTTTAATCCCTGGGTTAAGAGGATCCCCTGGAGGAGGGCATATCACCCTACTTCAGTATTCTTGCCTGGAGAATACCAAGGACAGAGGAGCCTGGTAGGCTACAGTCCATGGGGTCACAAACAGTCAGACACAGAACAGAAGTGACTTAGCACAGCAGGCAAAGTATTAGGATGAATTATTCCAGATCCTCTATGATACTTGTTATTGTCATTATGTTTGATTGTAGCCCTTTTAGTTGGTGTGTAATTGTAACTTCTTGTGATTTTAATTTGCAGTTATCTAATGTTCACGTCCAGAGAAGGCAATGCCAACCACTCCAGTACTCTTGCCTGGAAAATCCCATGGAAAGAGGAGCCAGGTAGGCTGTAGTCCATGGGGTCATGAGAAGTTAGATACTAACTGTGCGACTTCACTTTCACTTTTTGCTTTCATGCATTGGAGAAGGAAATGGCAACCCATTCCAGTGTTCTTGATTGGAGAATCCCAGGGATGGTGGAGCCTGGTGGGCTGCTGTCTGTGGGGCCACACAGAGTCAGACACAACTGAAGCAATTTAACAGCAGCAGCAACAATGTCTACCTCTGTTTCATTGACTACACTAAAGCCTTTCACTGTGCGGGTCTTAATAGACTATGGAAAACTCTTAAAGAGATGGGAATACCACACCATCTTACCTGTCTCCTGAGAAACTTGTATGTGGGTCAAGAAGCAACAGTTAGATACATGTATGGAACAACTGACTGGTTCAAGATGGAGAAAGAAGTATGGCAGGGTTGTCTGCTGTGACCCTGTTTTTTTCACCTATTTGCTGAGTACATCATGAGAAATGCCAGACTCTATGAGTTACAAGCTGGAATCAAGATAGGCAGGAGAAACAGCAACAACCTCAGATATGTGGATAATACCACTCTAATGACTGGAAGCAAAGAGGGACAAAGAGCCTGTTGATGAGGGTGAAGGAGGAGAATGAAAGAGCCAGCTTAAATCTAAATATTTAAAATAATTAAAAAAAAAATCTAATATCATGGCATCAGGCCCCATTGCTGCTGCTGCTGCTGCTAGTTGCTTTAATCGTGTCCAACTCTGTGCGACCCCATAGATAGCAGCCCACCAGGCTCCCCCATCCCTGGGATTCTCCAGACAAGAACACTGGAGTGGGTTGCCATTTCCTTCTCCAGTGCATGAAAGTGAAAGAAGGTGAAGTCGCTCACTTGTGTCCGACTCTTAGCGACTACATGGACTGCAGCCTACCAGGCTCCTCTGTCCATGGGATTTTCCAGGCAAGAGTACTGGAGCAGGGTGCCATTGCCTTCTTCATCAGACCCCATTACTGCATGCCAAATAGAAGGGGAAAAGTGGAAGTAGTGACAGATTTGCTCTTCTTGGGCTCGCAAATCATTGTGGATGGTGACTGCAGCCATAAAATCAGAAGATGATTGCTTCTTAGCAGGAAAGCTGTAACAAAACTAGACAGAGTGTTGAAAAGCAGAGACATTACTCTGTTGATAAAGGCTCCTATAGTCAAGGCTATAGTCTTCCCAGTGGTCATGGACGAGTGTGAGGGCTGGACCGTAAAGAAGGCAGAACACCAAAGAATTGATGCATTCAAACTGTGGTGCCAGAGAAGACTCTTGAAAGTCCCTTGGACAGCAAGGGAATCAAACCAGTCAATGATAAGGGAAATAAACCCTGAATACTTGTTGGAAAGACTGATGCTGAGGCTGAGTCCCAGTATTTTGGTCATCTAATGCAAAAAGATGACTCATTGGAAAAGTCCCTGATGCTCCAAAAGATTGAGGGCAAAAGGAAAAGAGAGCAACAGAAGATGAGCTGGCTGGATGGCATCACCGATGAATGGGACATGAACTTGGGTGAACTTCATGAGATGATGAGAGAGAGGGCGGTCTGGCATGCTTCAGTCCATGGAGTAGCAAAGAGTCAGACATGACTGGGTGACTGAACAATGATGACTACATTTTAGATATCTTCTTTAGATATATTTTAATGTGCTTATTATTCATATATCTTCATTGAAAAGTTCCTTTTAAATGTTTCTCTTATTTTTAAAAAATGATGATTTGACTTATTTTCAGTTGCAAGAGCTCTTTATGTATTCTAGATATAAGACCCCTACCAAATACATGTTTTGTTAATACTGTCACCAATCTGTGGTTTGTCTTTTCATTTCTTCTTTCTTTCTTTTTTCTTATCTTTCAAATAGGAAAACAAATGTTTATTGATAATGCTCAATTTATAACATTGCTTTTTAACAGTTCTTAAAAATCATATCTAAGAAATCTTCCCCAACACAAAGACAAAAAGATTGTATCCACCATATTTTGGAAAAGTTTTATACCTTCAATTCAGTTCAGTTCAGTTCCTCAGTTGTGTCTGACTCTTTGAGACCCCATGAACCACAGCACGCCAAGCCCCCTGTCCATCACCACTCCCGGAGTCCAATTGACCCATGTCCATTGAGTTGGTAATGCCATCCAACCATCTCATCCGCTGCCGTCCCCTTCTCCTCCTGCCCCCAACCTTCCCTAGCATCAGGATATTTTCCAACAAGTCACCTCTTCACATCAGGTGGTCAAACTATTGGAGTTTCACCTTCAACATCAGTCCTTCCAATGAACACCCAGGAATGATCTCATTTGGGATGGACTGGTTAGATCTCCTTGCAGTCCAAGGTACTCTCAAGAGTCTTCAACACCAATGAGATAAGTTTTGAGGCTTATTAATTTTCAAATGAACATGCAGTTATTTTAGCACAGTTTCTTGGAAAGATGATCAATACCATACTTGTGGAAGATCAGTTAATCGGCCAATCTCTGGCCCTGACCTTGTCTCCCTTTATAGTCCTATAAGAATAAGTTTTTGTATTTTATTATTCCACTATGAGCTTAGACCCTGCTGACTTTCCCCACACCTCCTCACACACACACACTCTGTTTTCCTCCTCTTCGATGAGTACTTCCAAAAAACTTAACTGGGGCCCCAAGATAAATCACATCCTCCACTTATCTCCCTCCATCACCTAACTTCACTTCAGTTCAGTCACTCATTCATGTCCAACTCTTGCCACCCCATAGACTGCAGCATGCCAGGCTTTGCTGTCCATCACCAACTCCTGGAGTTTTCTCCAGTTCATGTCCATTGAGTTGGGGATGCCATCCATCCATTTCATCCTCTGTGTTCCCCTTCTCCTTCTGCCTTCAATCTTTCTCAGCATCAGGGTCTTTACCAATGAGCTAGTTCTTTGTATCAAGTGGCCAAAGTATTGCAGCTTCCTCTTCAGTTCAGTCTTTCCAGAGAATATTCAGGACTAATCTCCTTTAGAATAACTAGTTTGATCTCCTTGCCATTCAGGAGACTCTCAAGAATCTTTTCCTATACCACAGCTCAAAATACAAATTCCTCAGTGCTCAGCTTTCTTTATGGTCTAACTCACATCCATACATGACTACTGGAAAAAACATAGTTTTGACTAGACAGATATTTGTCAGAAAATTAATGTCTCTGCTTTTTAATATGCCATCTTGTTTTGTCATAATTTTCTTCCAAGGAGCAAGCATCTTTTAATTTCATGGCCACAGTCACCATCTGCAGTGATTTTGGAACCCAAGAAAATAAAGCCCATCATTGATTCCATTGTCTCTCCATCTGTTTGCCATGGAGTGATGGGATCAGATGCCATGATATTCATTTCCTGAATATTGAGTTTCAAACAAGCTTTGTAATTTTCCTCTTTCACTTTCATCGAGAGGCTCTTGAGTTTCTCTCTGCTTTCTGCCATAAGGGTGGTGTCAGCTGCATATCTGAAGTTATTGATACTTTTCTCAGCAGTCATGATCCCAGTTTGTACTTCATCCAGTCCAGCATTTGCATGATGTACTCTGCATATAAATCAAATAAGCAGGGTGACACCTTGAAATACTCCTTTCCCAGTTTGGAACAAGTCTGTTGTTCCATGTCTGGTTCTAACTGTTACTTCTTGACCTGCATACACATTTCTCAGGAGGCAGGTAGGTGGTCTGGTATTCCCATCTCTTTAAGAATTATCTACAGTTTGTTGTGATCCACACAGTCAAAGGTTTTGACATAGTCAATAAAGCAAAAATAGATTTTTTTTTCTGGAAGTCTCTTGCTTTTTCTATGATCCAAATGGATATCGGTAATTTGATCTGTGGTTCCTCTGTTGTTTTTAAATCCAGCTAGCACATCTCGAAGTTCTTATTTCACATACTGTTGAAGTCTCGCTTGTTAAATTTTGAGCATTACTTTTCTGGCATGTGAGATGACTACAATTTTTCAGTATCTTGAACATTGTTTGGCATACCTTTCCTTGGGATTGGGATGAAAACTGACCTTTTGCAGTCCTGTGGCCAGTGCTGAGTTTTCCAAATTGCTGGCATATTGAGTGCAGCACTTGCACACATCATGCTTTAGGACTTGAAATAGTTCAGCTAGAATTCCATCACCTCCACTAACTTTGTTCCCTGCTTTCTATGGCTCACTTGACTTCACACTCCAGGGTGTCTGGCTCTAGGTGAGTGATCACACCATCGTGGTTGTCTGGTTCTTTAAGATCTTTTTTGCATAGTTCTGTGTATTCTTGCCATCTTTCCTTAATCTCTTTGCTTCTGTTAGGTCCATACAATTTCTGTCCTCAATTGTGTCCATCTTTGCATGAAATTTTCCCTTGGTACCTCTAATTTTCTTGAAGAGATCTCTAATCTTTCACATTCCATTGTTGTCCTCTCTTTCTTTGCACCTAGCTTGGTCCTCCAAAAAGAGGAAGAAACAGTACATGAATTATGATAAGCTCAGCCATTTTTACCCTGGTGATCCACTTGCCCCTCCTTCAGGCAGAAGCTGGCCCAAATTATCTTTTAAGTCTAAGCGATGTACTCTATCTTCAAGAATGTATTTGTTTTGGAAACACTCCATTTCTGTACCCTCCCATATATCTGCTGCTGTGCCAAAATGCCCAAGATTACTGAGAAGGACTAAAGTGAAATCAGTGGTCAGCTGACATGAGCCTAATCATAGGCAACACACGTATGTATATAAAGAGCAGAGGTACACGGTATCACTGCCAGGATTTCAGGAATTACATCCTACAGTATTAATCTAACTGGTGACCGAGGTTGCAATAACTGCCCAGTGAGAACTGCAGCATCAGAGATGTGCTCAAGAAAGGGGCATTCTGGAATTTTCTGATGCTTGTCCACAAGCCTTGTTCTGGACAGCATGGAAATGGGGTGGAATCAGTTCCCCTGCAGCCCTTGCTGTCCTATGAGAAGATCTAATCCGTACCCACCTTCTTCCCATTCTTTTGGACAGCTTAAATTTCATGGAAAATTAAGGAGTATTTTGGGTCCATACCCGTCTCGATCTTGAGCCCTGGGCCAGGCCCCTCAAAAAATGTTTCAGGGTATGATGGTAGGTGGGCATAGGTTTTGCTTACTTCCAACTATCCCATTACAGCTTCAACATAGTAACAACAGCTAGTCACTAGCTGCACTCTCCATGGTCTTTGCACCACCCAGGGGTTGCATACTGGGGTTGTCCGATACTTAAATGTCTCTCGTTTTCCACTACTCTGGAGAAAGAATACCAGAGTATGCCCCTCAATAAAAGCATCTGTGAATTAGCCATTCCCATACCTCTCCAGGGAAATGTTTACTCCCAAACCCAGTTGACTGATCTCCTGCAACATTATGTAACAGCTCCCTAGGGAGGGCACAGTCCCATGTTCCACCCTTTCCCACTAATCCAAGTCCTTGACTAAGGGTTTGTGGACAAGAATAACAAAGTCAATACTGTGTCTACAGATATGGCACTCTCAAAATCAAGCAGCAAACAGGCCAAACACCTAAAATACTTATTGGGTTACTACATGGCCAAGATTCTGTCCCAGGTGGATAAAACCTTGACTTTGATGGACAGCCATTCATCTTCTTAAAGCCCAGGAGGCTAGGGTGGAAAGAGGAGGATGGATATGAATACCTCTTCTTGTTTTTTTCCCACGTTGATCTTCCTCAGCTCATCCATGTACCTCTCTGTTCATGATCATCTGTCACCATACTCTCCCTGAACCTAGGCTGAGTGAAGGAAAATCTAATTGAACTCCCTATTACAACAAATTAACTGGGAAGATAGAGATAGGACTTATATTTTGAAAGGTGGGTTGGGTTAGAAAGCTGAGAAATTAACACTGGATCACATATTGTGCTTGTGGTTGTGAGGAAAATAACAATTAAAGAGCTTACATCTAAAAACAAATATCAATGATCTTATATGTATAAATCTGTTCCCAATCTATTATTTAATTTATTTATATATCTCATTTTACCCTAACCTAACATTTTACTGATTCACTTCAGTTCAGTCACTCAGTCATGTCCAACTCCTTGCTACCCCATGAACTGCAGCACGCCAGGCTTCCCTGTCCATCACCAACTCCCGGAGTTCACTCAAACTCACGTCCATCGAGTCGGTGATGCCATCCAGCCATCTCATCCTCTGTTGTGCCCTTCTCCTTCCCCCAATCGCTCCCAGCATCAGAGTGTTTTCCAGTGAGTCTACTCTTAGCATGAGGTGGCCAAAGTACTGGAGTTTCAGCTTTAGCATCATTCCTTCCAAAGAAATCCCAGGGCTGATCTCATTTAGAATGGACTGGTTGGATCTCCTTGCAGTCAAGGGACTCTCAGGAGTCTTCTCCAACACCACAGTTAAGTTTGCCATTAACTGTGGGTTGTTCATGGATGACCTATACTGGGTTGTGAAAAATTTCTGATATTCCTAGTTTGCTGACAGTTTTTGTAAATACTGTCATATTTCATAAATATAAATTGAGAAAATCATTTGGTTTTCCATTTATTTTCTTCATGTAATGAATCATATTACTTTATTTTCTAATGGCAAACCAATTTCTAATTCTGAATAAATCACACTTAGTCATGAAGTTTTTTTCTTTTTGTATGTAAATCCTATCTAGAGATAGGATTTACTGTTTTTTAATGATTTTTGCACCCATATTTTTGAAAATTACTGATTAGCACTAGTCTTTTCTTTTTGTAATGTTTTAGTATCAGGTTAACGACCTTATAAAATAAGTTAGGGATCGTTGCTCTCAGGAAAAATTGATGTAAATTTTTAGTATTTCATCATGAGGTATTAAATAGAAACCA
>SJYC01051535.1:0-35368 GCA_006408675.1 Madoqua kirkii | reverse complement strand
ACCTTTCTTCTTCACTATTAGCATTCAATACTATAAATGTCCCTTTAAGTATTTCTTTAACTATTGCCCACATATTTTGATATCTTCTATTTTCATTTTAATTCACTTCAAATAAATTTAACTTCCTTTAGATCTCTTCTTTGATTAATATCATTTATAAAAATGTTATTAAATTTTCAATAATTTAAGAAAATTTCTAGTTACCCTTCTGCTATCAGCTTCTAGCTTAATGACATTTAGCCAGACACTATAGTTTCACGAGTTATCCATATGTTCTTGAAAAAATATGTATCCTCTTGATGTTGTGAGTTCTATAAATGTTGAGTGGGTTGATTTGTTCTTAGCATTATTCAAGTCCACTAAATCTCTACTGACTTTTTTGTCTATTCTTCTATCAATAAAAGAGAAGCACATAAATGTGTTCCAAATTTATTTGTAATGTCTTTTCCTCTGCCTGGAGAGCTTCTGTTAACATCAAGTACATATCTGTTGTCAATGCATTCTTTCATCCTTTGTGTGTCTTATGGGTTTTTATTCTACCTTAATATTTAAAAGATATTTTCTCTGGTTTTCCGTTCTCAGTTGAGTGTGTGTGTGTGTGTGTGTGTGTGTGTGTGTGTGTGTTTTTCAATAATTTAAGAAAATTTCTAGTTACCCTTCTGCTATCAGCTTCTAGCTTAATGACATTTAGCCAGACACTATAGTTTCACGAGTTATCCATATGTTCTTGAAAAAATATGTATCCTCTTGATGTTGTGAGTTCTATAAATGTTGAGTGGGTTGATTTGTTCTTAGCATTATTCAAGTCCACTAAATCTCTACTGACTTTTTTGTCTATTCTTCTATCAATAAAAGAGAAGCACATAAATGTGTTCCAAATTTATTTGTAATGTCTTTTCCTCTGCCTGGAGAGCTTCTGTTAACATCAAGTACATATCTGTTGTCAATGCATTCTTTCATCCTTTGTGTGTCTTATGGGTTTTTATTCTACCTTAATATTTAAAAGATATTTTCTCTGGTTTTCCGTTCTCAGTTGAGTGTGTGTGTGTGTGTGTGTGTGTGTGTGTGTGTGTGTGTTTTGATCCCATGGTTAACTTTAGACTTTAGAGATGCAATTTTCTTGTCAAGTTGCTTGCAGATGTTTTCACAAGAGGGTTAGATTGTTGAGTCAATTTTAGGTTTTATTGCATCCCTTCATTGTGCATTGGATTTTGATCTGGCACACGGACAAATCACTTGTGACTAGTATGATTCTATCAAAGCTGTTATAATAGATTCAGAGCAGCTTTAAAATCCCACTGACTTAGCCCCATTATTAAGCTGTAAGTCCTTTTGCAGAAGGACATTACAAGGACATTTTTCTACCTCAGTTTAGTTCAGTTAAGTTGCCCAGTTGTGTCTGACTCTTTGTGACCCCATGAATCACAGTATACTAGGCCTCCCTGCCCATCATCAACTCCCAGAGTCCAACCAAGCCCATGTCCATTGAGTTGGGCATGCCATCCAACCATCTCATCCTCTGTCGTCCCCTTCTCCTCCTGTCCTCAATCTTTCCCAGCATCAGGGTCTTTTCAGATGAGTCAGCTCTTCACATCAGGTCACCAAAGTATTGGTGTTGCAGCTTCAAAATCATTCCTACCAATGAAAACCCAGGATTGATCTCCTTTAGGGTGGACTGGTTGGATCTCCATACAGTTCAAGGGACTCTTAAGAGTCTTCTCCAACACCACAGTTCAAAAGCATTAATTATTCAGCACTCAGCTTTCTTCACAGTCCAACTCTCACATCCATACATGAACACTGGAAAAACCATAGCCTTAACTAGATGGACCTTTGTTGACAAAGTAATGTCTCTGCTTTTTAATATGTTATCTAGGATGGTCATACTTTCCTTTCAAGGAATAGGCATTTTTAAATTTCATGGCTGCAATCATCATCTGCAGTGATTTTGGAGCCCAGAAAAATAAAGTCAGCCACTGTTTCCACTGTTTCCCACCTATTTGCCATGAAGTGATGGGACCAGATACCATGATCTTCATTTTCTGAATGTTGAACTTTAAGCCAACTTTTTCACTCTCCTCTTTCACTTTCATCAAGAGACTTTTAAGTTCTTCTTTGTTTTCTGCCATAAGGGTGGTGTCATCTGCATATCTGAGGTTATTGATATTTCTCCCAGCAATCTTGATTCCAGCTTGTTTCCTCTAATGCAGCATTTCTCATGAAGTATTCTGCATATAGGTTAAATAAGCAGGGTGACAATATACAGTCTTGATGAACTCCTTTTCCTATTCGAACCAGTCTATTGTTCCATATCCAGTTTTGACTGTTGCTTCTTGACCTGCATAGAGGTTTCTCAAGAGGCAGGTTAGATGTACTGTTATTCCCATTTCCTTCAGAATTTTTCACAGCTTATTGGGATCCACATGGTCAAAGGCTTTGGCATAGTAAGTAAACCAGAAATAAATGTTTTCTATGGAACTCTCTTGCTTTTTCCATGATCCAGTGGATGTTGGCAATTTGATTTCTTGTTCCTCTGCCTTTTCTAAAACTAGCTTGAACATCTGGAATTTCACAGTTCACATATTGCTGAAGCCTGAGTTGGAGAATTTTGAGCATTACTTTACTAGCATGTGACATGAGTGCAATTGTGCGGTAGTTTGAGCATTCTTTGGCATTGCCTTTCTTTGGGATTGGAATAAACACTGACCTTTTCCAGTCCTGTGGCCACTGCTGGGTTTCCCAAATTGGCTGGCATATTGAGTGCAACACTTTCACAACATTATCTTTCAGGATTTGAAATAGCTCCACTGGAATTCCATCATCTCCACTAGCTTTGTTCATAGTGATGCTTCCTAAGGCCCACTTGACTTCACATTCTAGGATGTCTGGCTCTAGGTGAATGATCACACCATTGTGATTATCTGGGTCATGAAGATCTTTTTTGTACAGTTCTTCTGTGTATTCTTGCCACCTCTTAATATCTTCTGTTTCTGTTAGGTCCATACCATTTATGTCCTTTATTGAGCCCATCTTTGCATGAAATGTTCCCTTGGTATCTCTAATTATCTTGAAGATACCTCTAGTCTTTCTCATTTTATTGTTTTCCTCTATTTCTTTGCATTGATTATTGAGGAATGGTTTCTTACCTCTCCTTACTATTCTTTGGAACTCTGCATTCAAATGGGTATATCTTTCCCTTCTCCTTTGCTTTTTGCTTCCCTTCTTTTCACAGCTATTTTTAAGGCATCCTCAGGCAGCCATTTTGCTTGTTTGCATTTCTTTTCTTGGGGATGATCTTGATCCCTGTCTTCTATACAATGTCATGAACATCCATCCATAATTCATCTGGCACTCTTTCTGTCAGATATACCCCTTTAAATCTACTTCTCACTTCCACTGTATAGTCATAAGGGATTTGATTTAGGTCATACATGAATAATATAATGGTTTTCTCCAGTTTCTTCAATTTAAGTCTGAATTTGGCAATATGGTGTTCATGATCTGAGCCACAGTCAGCTCCTTTTCTTGTTTTTGTTGACTGTATAGAGCTCCTCCATATTTGGCTGCAAAGAATAGAATCAATCTGACTTTGGTGTTGACCATCTGGTGTTGGCCATGTATAGAGTCTTCTCTTGTGTTGTTGGAAGAGGGTGTTTGCTACGACCAGTGCATTCTCTTGGCAAAACTCTGTTAGCCTTTGCCCTGCTTCTACTTCATAGAAACACAAATTCTTCACAGCCTTGTGGGAGCACAGGACATTCTATAACCTTTGTGCTACTTATTTTCTTGGTCCTATGGAGTTTTACCTTATGTGCATGCAAATCAGCACTTACCTTAAAACCTAAGGGGATTACTCTGCCTATGTCAAGCACTTCCATTTGCTTTAGTATTCTGCCCTCAAAATTTTCACTACTCTTCCCTCCTTGAATTCTGGTCTCTGTCTTCTCAAATTCATCTGACTGACATCCTATTTTTGTATTCTCTTTCCCTGCTCTATAGTTTGGAAACTGCCTTCAGCTAGTAATCCAAAGGTGATCATTTATTTCTCTTCTATCTGAAATCATAATGTTGTGCTGCCTTTTTTCCACTGTCTGAAAAAAACTGTGGTTTCACATATTTTTCTGGTCTCAAAATAGCAAGCATTTCTATAAATCTAGAAGTATGTTTTCTCACTGTTCCTTTTTCCTCCCGTTTAGAATGTATGCTTCATGTGTACCAGAAACACTCACATTAGTTAAGATTTAAAAGCATTAGACTTATTTGAACATTTAAAGTCTGATGGATATGTATGTTATATGTATAGACATATTCTCAGAGTAGCATGTATATACACATCAGAATACACTGTAGTCAGTAATTAAACTTCCAAGGTACAAGATACAGATAGGCTGATCTAGGAATAACTCCACAAAGGTTCATATAGTTAATTCTAGGCCTCTTCCTCCCAAATCTTGCAATTACTGTCCTTGGTTGCCACATTTTGAAACATTTTATGATTTATCTGGTATTATTTCTCCCTTGCCAAAGTACTTTAGTAAAATTTAGTTTGTTTGACTAAAAAACATGTTTCTCATTATCTTTGGCTAACAGGATTTAAGAATAATTAACTCTAATTTGTTCACAGAAAACAAAGTCCTACTTTTGATATACATATTTTGGTATATGAATATAAATATTTTTATATACACTATGTTTTTTTCCAGTAGTCATGTATGGATGTGAAAGTTGAACCATAAAGAAAGCTGAGCACTGAAGAACTGATTCTTTTGAACTGTGGTGTTGGAAAAGACTCTTGAGAGTCTTGGACTGCAAGGATTTCAAACCAGTCAATCCTAAAGGAAATCAGTCCTGAATATTCATCAGAAGGACCAATGCTGAAGCTGAAGCTCCAATACTTTGGCCACCTAATGCAAAGAACTGACTTATTGGAAAGGACCTTGGCACTGGAAAAGACTGAAGGCAAGAGGAGAAGGGGATGACAGAGGATGAGATGATTGGATGGCTGCACCAACTCAATGGACAGGAATTTGAGCAAGCCCCAGGATTTGGTAATGAACAAGGAAGACTGGTATCCTGCAGGCCATGGGGTCACAAAGAGTTGGACACTACTGAGTGACTGAACTGAACTGAAATACAAATTGTACTCTATTTATCTTGTAAATATTCCAAGGTCTGGGGTATAAAATAGTATGCAAGCATGTCTGGCATCTGATGTTTTTGATAACTAGTTCAAAATTAAAAATTCAACTTAGAATATTTTTCATTAACTAAAATGTTCATTACAAATTAAATATTTGTGTCTTTCCATGCCAGAATTCACATTTGAAACCCAACCCCAAGAGTGATGGTGTTTGGGGATGAGGTCTATCAGAGGTAATTGGAGATGAGGTTATGAGTGTGGACCTTTGAATGGTATACATTCTCAGATAAGAGGACCTCCCCGGTGGCTCAGCTGGTAAAGAACCTGCCTGCAATGCAGGAGATCTGGATTTGATCCCTGGGTTGCAATGACACCCTGGAGAAGGAAATAGCTCCCCATTTCAGTATACTGGCCTGGAGAATTCCATGGACTGTATAGTCCATGGGGTTGCAAAGAGTCGGACACAACTGAGCAACTTTCACTTTCCCTAATAAGAAGAGTCACTTGAGAGTTGGCACTCTCTCTCAACCATTTGTGGATACAGTAAGAAGGTAGCCATCTGCAAGTAAGGAGAAATGCTCTAACCAGAACTTGACTATGATGGCACTCTGATATCAGACTTCCAGCTTCCAAACTGTGAGAAAATAAATTTCTGTTAAGTCTCTCAGGTCATGGGTTTTGTTATGGAAGGCTGAGCTTTCTAATGCAATGTTTATGATACAATTTAAGTGAGAAGAGCATTTAATAAGCTTATGTATATAGCATGATCATAATTTTATTTTCAATAAGATACATACAGCATTATTTTATATGAATGCATCTACATGAAAAGCAGGTTGTGAGATTGTGTGTGACTGTTCTTGGTTTTACTTTAACTATTATGCCATTGTATACAATGTAGAAAAGGCTACAAACATTTTGAAATTGAACTTTATCATATATTCCATCAACTTTCTTCCCCATGCTGCACGCTGTTTCTCACATGTAAATAATAAGCAAAACCAAGACCTGTTCTTACTGTGGGTTTCTGCTTCCCTGTTATCACCCAGGAAGTCTCTTATCCATCCAATTCTTTCTTATTCCCAAAATGACTGTCTCAGGCTGGACCTCATTTTCTTTTAGTTATGAGTGGCCCCCTTACTTGTTACTGTAGCCAAACTGACTTACCTTTCTGAAACATAAATCTGAGTGGTTTTAAAGTTTTCCTTAAAAGCTTCCCATTACTATACAAAATAAAAATAAAACATAGTTAGTTTCATTTAAATACTGCAGTCAAGCAAATTACTGAGGAGGGATGATTTTTGGCTTTTTGAGATCTAGCTTGCTGTGACTTCTCAACTGGGATGCCAGCAAACTGCATTCCTGTGACTTGGGAAAGAAAACATGGATATGGTTAAGTGCCACCTGAGGCAAAGAGCTTTCAATAAGCTCTTCAATAGAGTATGTTTTGGCACAATCATGACTTTGTTTCCTTCTTGAGAGAGGTAGGCCAAATAAATTGGGTGTTTAATGACTGATTATCTGTATAGGGTAGTCTGTGTAGGTTTATATAACATTGTGTGTGTGCGTTCAGTCACTCACTCATGCCTAACTCTTTGTAATCTATGGGCTGTAGCCCGCCAGGCTCCTCTGCCCATGGAATCTTCCAGGCACGAATACTGTAGTGAGTTTCCATATCCTTCTCCAGGGGATCTCCCCAAACCAGGGATCAAACTCACATGCTCTTATATACCATTAATTCATATGAATTATACTTTGGCCACCTGATCTGAAGAGCTGACTCATTTGAAAAGACCCTGATGCTGGGAAAGATTGAAGGCAGGAAGAGAAGGGGATGACAGAGGATGAGATGGTTGGATGGCATCACGGACTCAATGGACATGAGTCTGGGAAAACTCCAGGAGTTGGTGATGGACAGGGAGGCCTGGCATGCTGCAGTCCATGGAGTCGCAAAGAGTTGGACATGACTGTGTGACTGAACTGAGATGACTGATGCTTGCAGGGCTCTTCAGAAAGTCTAACTTTGAGGCATGAATATAAAAAAACAAAAGACGGGTATCAAGAAATAATGTAATATCATTTTTAATTTCAAAAAGTTTAAAGTGTTCTATTCAAAAATTTTATATTGAGCATTTCCTATTTTCCAGGGGCTCCAGGTTTAAGGACATGAATATTAGTCAGAATGTAATATGTATTGCTTTATATAATTAATATCATTGTATATAATATATTGCTGTACAGTATTACCAAGTTTAGCAAATCCAAACTATTTCAAGTTGCTGAGTTAGGAAAAAAATATTTTCTGTACCCCATTTATCATATCTACCTACCTGATCTAGACATAAGCATTTTGCAGTGTAGTATTCGGTTTGCAAATGTTCCTGATATTGGAGTGCAGTAGGAGACATAATGCAAAATGCATAAACAGGAAGTCAAGAAACACCTGGAGTAACAGGCAAATTTGGCCTTGGAATGTGGAATGAAGCAGGGCAAAGACTAATAGAGTTTTGCCAACAAAATAAAATGGTCATAGCAAACACCCTCTTCCAACAACACAAGAGAAGACTCTACACATGGACATTACCAGATGGTCAACACCTAAATCAGATTGATTCTATTCTTTGCAGCCAAAGATGGAGAAGCTCTATCTAGTCAACAAAAACAAGACCAGGAGCTGACTGTGGCTCAGATCATGAACTCCTTATTGCCAAATTCAGACTTAAATTGAAGAAAGTAGGGAAAGCCACTAGCCCATTCAGGTATGGTTGAAATCAAATCCCTTATGATTACACAGTGGAAGTGAGAAATATAGATACAGTGCCTGATGAACTATGGAATAAGGTTCATGGCATTGTACAGGAGACAGGGATCAAAACCATCTACATGGAAAAGAAATGCAAAAATGCAAGATGGCTGTCTGGGGAGGCCTTACAAATAGTTGTGAAAAGAAGAGAGGTGAAAAGCAAAGGAGAAAAGGAAAGATATAAACATCTCAATGCAGAGTTCCAAACAATAGCAAGGAGAGATAAGAAAGCCTTCTTCAGCTACCAATGCAAAGAAATAGAGGAAAAGAACAGAATGGGAAAGACTAAAGATCTCTTCAAGAAAATTAGAGACACCAAGGGAACATTTCATGCAAAGACGGGCTCAATAAAAGACAGAATACACAGAAGAACTGTACAAAAATGATCTTCATGACCCAGATAATCACGATGGCATGATTACTCACCTAGAGCCAGACATCCTGGAATGTGAAGTCAAATGGGCCTTAGAAATCATCACTATGAACAAAGCTAGTGGAGGTGATAGAATTCCAGTGGAGCTATTTCAAATCCTGAAAGATGATGTTGTTAAAGTGCTGCACTCAATATGCTAGCAAATTTGGAAAATTCAGCAGTGGCCACAGGACTGGAAAAGGTCAGTTTTCATTTCAATCCCAAAGAAAGGAAATATCAAAGAATGCTCAAACTACTGCACAATTGCACTCATGTCACATGCTAGTAAAGTAATGCTCAAAATTCTCCAAGCCAGGCTTCAGCAATACGTGTACCATGATCTTCCAGATGTTCAAGCTGGTTTTAGAAAAGGCAGAGGAACCAGAGATCAAATTGCCAACATCTGCTGGATCATGGAAAAAGCAAGAGAGTTTCAGAAAAATATCTATTTCTGCTTTACTGACCATTCCAAAGCCTTTGACTGTGTGGATCACGATAAACTGTGGAAAATTCTGAGACAGATGGGACTACCAGACCACCTGACCTGCCTCTTGAGAAATCTGTATGCAGGTCAGGAAGCAACTATTAGAACTGGACATGGAAGAACAAACTGGTTCCAAATAGGAAAAGGAGTCCCTCGAGGCTGTATATTGTCACCCTCCTTATTTAACTTATATGCAGAGTACATCATTTGAAATGCTGGGCTGGCAGAATCACAAACTGGAATCAAGATTGCTGGGGGAAATATCAATAACCTCTGATATGCAGATGACTCCACCCTTATGGCAGAAAGTGAGGAGGAACTAAAAAGCCTCTTGATGAAAGTGAAATTGGACAGTGAAAAAGTTGGCTTAAAGCTCAACATTCAGAAAATGAAGATCATGGCATCTGGTCCCATCATTTCATGGGAAACGGGGAAACAGTGGAAACAGTGTCAGACTATTTTGGGGGGCTCCAAAATTACTGCAGATGGTGACTGCAGCCATGAAAATAAAAGACACTTACTCTTTGGAAAAAAAGTTATGACCAACCTAGATAACATATTCAAAACCAGAGACATTTATTTGCCAACAAAGTTCTGTCTAGTCCAGGCTATGGTTTTGCCTGTGGTCATGTATGGATGTGAGAGTTGGACTGTGAAGAAAGCTGAGCATCAAAGAATTGATGCTTTTGAACTGTGGTATTGGAGAAGACTCTTGAGAGTCCCTTGGACTGCAAGGATATCCAACCAGTCCATTCTGAATGAGATCAGCCCTGGGATTTCTTTGGAAAGAATAATGCTAAAGGTGAAACTCCAGTGCTTTGGCCCCCTCATCTGAAGAATTGACTCATTGGAAAAGACTCTGATGCTGGGAGGATTAGGGGCAGGAGGAGAAGGAGACAACAGAAGATTAGATGGCTGGATGGCATCACTGACTCGATGCACATGAGTCTGAGTGAACTCTGGGCATTGGTGATGGACAGGGAGACCTGGCATGCTGTGATTTATGGGGTCACAAAGAGTCAGACACGACTGAGTGACTGAACTGAACTGAGGAGACACAATTACTTCATCCATGATTACTGAAATGGTAGTATACAAGTACAACTTAAAGGTGATGGGTTATATTTGTAAATTTTTTTATTCACTAAGCTTTAGTTATTTTCTAAGAAAGGAGGTGTTTGACAGTTTCAGAGACCTTAGACATTAACTAGACTCTCAGATTTGTGGAGGAGAGTAAGCCCTGGGAAAGAGGAGATAAACAGATAAAGACGAAAACAGCAATTTTTCAAAATCATCTTTGTCAACAGGCTTTATTTCCTAGTTGTTGAGTTGTACTACAAGACACAGAGCCATATATAAACTTTATTTTCTAGGACTTTTAAATAAGCATAAGCATAAAATAAAATAATTGTTAAAGAATACACTCTGCTTTTTATCATATCAGGATCATATTAATATAAAGCAAACCTCTGTCTCAATATTGGCTAAAATAGAGTTGCAAAGGAATTAATTTACTCAAACTTATTTTGAGATTAAACATAAATATTTATGAAGTATACATTTTTTAAGGATGATATATTTAAGATACAATTTCATTGCTAGTATATTTTGATTATATAATATATCCTTAAATTTTAATTAAATGCAACCCATATCGGCTATGACTTGCACTTTGCTTATCAATAACAAAGGCAGTAAATAGATTCAAGGTAAGATATCAATATATAAACATTCTTAATGAAAAATCTTCCACGTAATTCATCGAGCCTTCTCCCTTCAAAAGAAGTGTTGCATGGAGAAAAGCAAGGACAAACAAATGAAACTATTTAAATAATAATAATAATAATAAAGCCATTAATCTGGGCAACAGGTATATATTCCAGGAAAGTACGTAAAACAGACCTTTCTACAAATGCTGGTATTCTTTTCCATTACTCTCTATAACTTTTTTGTTTGTTTGTTTGCTTGATCTTTTTACGGAGATGGTATTATAATTTAGTGTTATAGGCCCTCATTAGTATGATATGCTACTGCTGCTGCTAAGTCGCTTCAGTCAAGTCCAACTGTGTGTGACCCTATAGACAGCAGCCCACCAGGCTCTCCCATCCTTGAGGTTCTCCAGGAAAGAACACTGGAGTGGGTTGCCATTTCCTTCTCCAGTGCATGAAAGGAAAAGTGAGAGTGAAGTCGCTCAGTTGTGTCTGACTTTTAGCGACCCCATGGACTACAGCCCACCAGGCTCCTCCATCCATGGGATTTTCCAGGCGAGAGTACTAGAGTGGACTGCCATTGCCTTCTCTGAGTATGATATGAGAAGATAATAAATATTTAGTAGCATCAATAATGGTGATATCTAACATTTAAAGAGTACTCTGAAAATTAAAAAGCACTTTTTATACACATTGTTTCTTTAATTATCAAACTGTTCAGTAACTTAGTCATGTTTGACTTTGCAGCTCCACAGATTGCAGCACGCCAAGGTTCCCTGTCCTCCACTATCTCCCAGAGTTTGCTCAAGTTCATGCTCATTGACTCAGTGATGCTATCTAACCATCTAATCCTCTGCTGCCCTGTTCTCCTTTTGTCTTCCATATTTTCCAGCATCAGAGTCTTTTCCAGTGAGTCATCTTTTCACATCAGGTGGCCAAAATATTGGACTTGCAGCTTCAGTATCAGTCTTTCCAAGGAATATTCAGGGTTGATCTCCTTTAGGATTGACTGATTTGATCTCCTTGCAGTCCAAGGGACCCTCAAGAGTCTCCTCCAGTACCACAATTTAAAAGCATCAGTTCTTCAGTGCTCAGCCTTTTTTACGGTCCAACTCTCACATATGTATATGGCTACTGGAAAAACCATAGCTTTGGCTATAAGGACCTTTGTCGGTAAAGTGATGTTTCTGTTTTTTGATACACTGTCTAGATCTGTCATAGCTTTCCTTCCAAGGAGCAGCATCGTCTGATTGCATGGCTGCATTACCATCCACAATGAGTTAGGAGACCAAGGAAGTAAAATATGTCACTGTTTCTACTTTTCCGCATCTATTTGCCATGAAGTGATGGGACCAGATGCCATGGTCTTTGTTTTTTAAATGTTGACTTTTACCAAATAACCTTTAATAAATAAATGTACTTCTCCAAAAATATTTTCCAATTAATCATCCACCTACTATTCTCTCCTTGTGGTATTGTGAAAGTAATATTTATAAAAAGAGAGTCTATTGTAATTATTACTAAGCCAGTGAGTTAATTAAAATATTAAAAGTACATGAAAATGAAACCACTGAAATCTAACACATAAAATTATTTCTTTGGCAATGACTTAGGATATACTTTGCGCTTCCCTGTTGGCTCAGATGGTCAAGAATCTGCCTGCAATGCAGGAGACCTGAATTTTGTCCCTGAGTTGGGAAGATCCCCTGGAGAAGGGAATGGCTACCCACTCAATTATACTTGCTTGGGAATTCCAAGGGCAGAGGAGACTTGCAGGCTACAGTCCATGGAGTGGAAAGAGTTGGATACAACTGAAAGACTAACACTTTTACTTTTCACAAGGATATACATTTCCATATATACAATCAAAAGAATAGCTTTTTTTTTTAAGTGTAATGTTAGTCATGACTATATAAAGAAAAAGCAAATTTATGCCAGTTAATATAGCAAATAAAACTGAAGACAAATAGTAAACTAAGACATATGTAAAACATATAAAATTAGTTAATTGACAATTTGTGTGTTTTAATTTATGCCTGATTTTGTCCTAATTGGATGTGGTAGACATAACACAACAACAACAAAACAAAACAAAACAAAACAAAAACAAAACCCTAATGGTCCATGAACAAAAAAAACAAAACCCTAATGGTCCATGTATTGGACATGAAATATAAAGAAAAAAATCAGAAATTGCTGATAATATATAAAAAGTTGCTCAGTCACATCAATAATTAAACATGAAAATAAATAATAGTATATAGATCTCTGTATCATGATTAAAATGTTCATAACAGCATTATTTTTAATAGTAACAGTATAGGATAAATCAAGATATTCTTACAAGAACACTGTTAGTTGAAAACAATGAAATAAATTAGGGTTTGTGTTATGCCCAAGTTGCAAAATCTCCCAATCACCACCAAGGAGCCGATATCTGATGCAAAAGCAAGAGAGTTTTTATTACCAAGCTCGAGCTGGGGCTCCCACCAATACCGACGCAGCGGCTATAGGGAGGGGTCCTGAACTCTGGGTTACATAGCTTATATAGGGTATTCTCATGCGAGAAATTTGAAAATTGGGATTTTTCTGGGTTGGGAGACATCTAATTGGTTACCTTCTGTGGAAGGGTTAGGTGTTGGGTTCTGATTGGCCTTCATTTCTCCGGGCTGGCCACAGGTTCTGATTGGTCCGTGGGTAGTGGGGTGGAGCTAAGGGATTTCTGAAAAGCTCTTTCCCAGGAATTTTTACAAAATGGAGTTTTTCTGCTAACAAAATGGAGTAGCCTAGATTCTTCATTTGAAATGTGAGGTAACTTATCCATCAATGTGAGAAAGTGAACACAGGGTTAAACAAAATGTTGTAAATAGCACATTTTATGTATGTCATTATGTATATGTAGAGACTTTCATTTTATATGCAGTATCTCAGATGAATACATACATATCAAATATTGGAAAGGATTCAAATCACAAATATTTGTATTAAACCAAAGATTTTACTTGGAGAATCCAGACATGCTTATTATGAAAATATTCATTTTATAGTAAGTTTTGGGCTAATTCTACAACTACAGAAGGAAGTAAAATTATAAATCTTTTTGCAAAAGTATGAAAATACTTTCTAAAAAGAATTTTGATTAAGATAACCCTTTTGAAACTTTTATCTCTTATTCAATGTTAATTAAGTACGATTGGGACAGAAATGCCACAACATTAACAAGTATACTTTCAAAACACAGAGCAGAACCTCAAGTCTAAAAGCAGCTTTTCTCATGCTGTATGTTAATCTTCAAATAAGGAAGACAAAGAAAATGCTAAGTAGGTGGCTCTATTGGGAAACAAACAAGGTAAACAGAAGAACAGATCAGAGCATTTAATTTATACATCTGCAGCTGCTTTAAATGCTATTTGATAGGTATTACACTTATAAATCTGTTGGAAAGAACTAACTGATTATCCAAAGAACATACAAACACATACACATGCACACACGTCTTATGAATTCCATTCTATGTGTGTGTATTTCTGTTAGTAGAAGAGCTATAGGGTATTTGTGGTTTACAACAAAGATATTTAAATCTTCTATGTCATTATTTTACCTTCAAAGATATTCTAGAAAAAAATATGTCCCTTGTACCAAGCTCTAACAGAAAAATGCTGTCACAATTCAGATTGCATATTTTAAATATAATCCCACAAATAAGTCCAACAGGAACCTTTTACAAAAAGTTTTCTTTTCCCGCTTAGCTGCAGCACGAAATCCACTGAACTGTCTCTTTTCTCAAACATAACTTATATCCCCACTGATTATTTAGAAACAGACTACCCAGTTCATGAGTTTTCTAGGTGTTTAACTTCTTTCTTCTTACAGTTTTTCTTGCTTTTCAAGTGGCTCAATAGCTATGGTACTACCCTTAGAATGCAGCTCAAATGGAGCATACATTTTGAATTAAAATAGATCATACTGAAAATATTAACAAGGTCACACATTAGATATGAAACCTTCAACAAACAGTTTTGAAAAGTCTATTGTCTAGGAAATAAAAATAGTGACTATGGACTACTTATTATGCACTAGTCACTCCCCTAAGCTGCATTAACTCCTGCATCTTGTGTTTCTTGCCCAGATTCTTGAACAAGTTAAAAAAGAGCTTGGACTTCTGATAAAGCTTTTCCAATATCACTATAATATGAAGGAATCTTGAAAACATTATGTTAACTAAACACCTAAGGACAAATATTGCATGTTTCCACGTATATGAACTGCCAAGAATAGTGAATTTATAGAGGTAGGTAGCAGAGTACATATTACCAGGGACTTGTTAGGGATAATGGGAATTACTGTTTAATGGTTACAGGACTTCTGTTTGATGATGGAAAGTTTCTGGAAATGGAAAGTGGTAATGACCACACAACATTAAGAATGTAGTTAATGGCAATAAACTGTACACTTAAAAAATATCTAAAATGGTAAATTTTGTATTATGTATGTTTTACCACAAAATAATTGCCCCCCAAAAGTCATTTTATGGATTCCATTCTACAAAACACATTTTAAAACACCACTTCTCCCTGTTTCATCATTTACCTCCTTACTCCAAGTCACTCTCATCTTTAATCCAAAGTTTTGTACTTGCCCACACAGATTTTTTCTATTTCTGTCCTTGGTCACTTCATGCAGCTCCCCACAAAACATCTAGTGCCAGCATTTTAAAGCACAGAATATATCATGTTACGCTTCTTGAAATCTTCCAGTGACTGTCTGTTTCACATAGAGTCACCCCCAAAGTTCTTCACATAGCTTTTAAGGACTTACATGATCTGATTTCCCTATTAACTTTTTGTCATACCAAAGTAAGAGTGATGGAAGTGGTCTGCCCTGAGGAGAGGTAAGTTTTGTCATTGACATTATGTACAGATACATGATGATACTTGAAAGCTAAACTGCTTTTAGTCAGTTCTATTACAAGTTATAAATTTTCTACCCCTTTAGGCTTCATCCAGGATTGGGCATCTGCCAAAGACTCCTTGCTGTCCCATCGGATTCTAGCATTTTTCCTTTTTACATTCCACTCTGTCTACTTTCACTGCATTACCTATTGATTAAATTGACTAAACAAGTGTATGACTCAGGGCTATTGCACTTGCAGTTCTCTCAGGCTGGAACACTAGGTTTCTGTTAGAGAGGCAAGCTTCCTCATCTACATCAGACATTATTTCATAAATCACTTTCTCTATATGGTCTACCTTGATTACTCTTTTGCAAAGTACACTGCCACCATCATACCCTAAACTCTCCATATTCATTTATTTGCAGGTTTTTACCATCTAACAGATATCTTACACTTATTTACTATGATTATCGTTATCTTGTCCACAGAAGTAAAAAATTTTGAGTGCAAGGATTTTTCACCTGGGGGGGTTCAATGTTATAAGTCCAACAAAGAGAGCACAACCTGGCTCACACTAGATATGTGATAAATTCTTCTTTAATGAATGAGTGAAGGGAGGAAAGAAGGAAGTCATTGGTGTTTAACTATATACCCATTAGCTGTAAATACAACTACCTGCTTATCCAGAACACATATGAAAGTATTCATTATCACTAGTAATTGAAACAAAATAAAGTTAATGATAAGCTTGCATTTTATCAGTTATCAAGCTGAGAAACATATATAATTGCAAATGGGTTAGTAAAGGAATCTTATCCATCAGTGGGCAGACTGAATACTCATATCTGTATCCATGAGAGAGCAGACAGAATGAAAACCACAGACACAGAAAACTAACAAAACTGTTCACATGGATCACAGCCTTGTCTAACTCAGTGAAACTGTGAGCCATGCTGTGTAGGGCCACCCAAGACAGAGGGGTCATTTTGGAGAGTTATGACAAAATGTGGTCTCTTGGAGAAGGGAAGAGCAAACCACTTCAGCATGCTTGCCTTGAGAACCCCATGATCAGTATCAAAAGGCAAAAAGATATGACACTGGAAGATGAACTCCCCAAGTCAGTAGGTGCCCAATATGCTACTAGAGAAGAGTGGAGAAATAGCTCCAAAAAGAATAAAGAGACAGAACCAAAGCAACACCCAATTGTGGATGTGACTGGTGAAGTAAAGTGTGATACTATAAAGAAAAGTATGGCATAAGAACCTGGAATGTTAGGTCCATGAATCAAGTTGAGAGATTAAACTTTTAGGTAGGTTTATAAGAAGCCCAGGGTCCCCAAGGAGGAAAAAGGAGGTCTCACATAGGAGAAAATGACAAACATTTTTTTCCACTTTGTTTTGCCTTTAGTTAGGTTCAGTTCAGTCTCTCAGCTATATCTGACCCTTTGTGATCCCATGGACTGAAGCACACTAGGCCTCCCTCTCCATCACCAACTTCCAGAGTTTACTCAAACTCATGCCCATAGACTCAGTGATGCCATCCAACCATCTCATTCTCTGTCATTGCCTTTTCCTCCTGCCTTCAATCTTTCCCAGCATCAGGGTCTTTTCCAATGAGTCTGTCACTGTTTCCACTGGTTCCTCATCTATTTGCCATGAAGTGATGGGATCTGACCCCTTGATTTTCATTTTTTGAATGTTTAGTTTTAAGCCAGCTTTTTCACTCTCTTCTTTCGCTTTTATCAAGAAGCTCTTTAGTTCTTTTTCAATTTCTGCTGTAAGGGTGGTGTCGTCTGAATATCTGTGGTTATTGATACTTTCCCCGGCAATCTTGTTTCCAGATTGTGCTTCTTCTAGCCCAGCATTTCTCATGATGTATTTGGCATATATGTTAAATAAACAGGGTGACAACATATGGCCTTGACATATTTATTCACAATTTGCAAACAGTCTGTTCTTCCAAACTCCAGTTCTAAGTATTGCTTCTTGACCTGCATATAGATTTCTCAGGAGGCAGGTCAGGTGGTCTGGTATACCCATCTCTTGGAGAATTTTCCTCAGTTTGTTGTGATCCACAAAGTCTTTGGCATAATCAATGAAGCAGAAGTAAGTAAATGATTTTCTGGTACTCTCTTGCTTTTTCAATGATCCAATGGACGTTGGCAATTTGTTCTATGGTTCCTCTGTCTTTTCTAAATCCAGTGTGAACATCAGGAAGTTTACAGTTCATGGACTGGTGAAGCCTGGTTTGGATAATTTTGAGTATTACTTTGCTAGTGTGTGAGATGAGTGCAATCGTGTGGTAGTTTGAGCATTTTTTGGCATTGCCTTTCTTTAAGATTGGAATGAAAACTGATCTTTTCCAGTACTGTGGCCACTGCTGAGTTTTCCAAATTTGCTGGAATATTGAGTGCATCACTTAAACAGCATCATCTTTTAGGATTTGAAATAACTCAACTGGAATTCTATCACCTCCACTAGCTTTGTTTGTAGTTATGCTTCCTAAGGCCCACTTGACTTTGCACTTCATGATTTCTGGCTCTAGGTAAATGATTACACCATCGTAATTATCTGGATCATGAAAATCTTTTTTTGTATAGTTCTTCTGTGTATTCTTGCCACTCTTCTTAATATCTTCTGCTTTTGTTAGGTCCATACCATTTCTGCCCTTTATTGTGCCCATGTTTGCATGAAAGTTTCCCTTGGCATCTCTCATTTTCTTGAAGAGATCTCTAGTCCTTCCCATTCTATTGTTTTCATCTATTTCTTTGCACTGATAAGTGAGGAGGCCTTTCTTATCTCTGATTGATATTCTTTGGAACTCTGAATTTAAATGGGCATATCTTTCCTTTTTTCCTTTACCTTTCACTTCTCTTCTCTTCATAGCTATTTGTAAGGCTTCCTCAGTCAACCGTTTTGAATAGTTGCATTTCTATTTCTTTGGGATAGTTTTGATCACTGCCTCCTGTACAATGTCACAAACCTCCATTCATAATTCATCAGGCACTCTATCTATCAGATCTAATACCTTGAATCTCTTTATCACTTCCATTGTATTGCCATCAGTTCAGTTCAGTCACTCAGTCGTGTCCGATTTTTTGCGATCCCATGAATTGCAGCATGCCAGGCCTCCCTGTTCATCACCATCTCTTGGAGTTCACTCAGATTCATGTCCATCGAGTCCATGATGCCATCCAGCCATCTCATCCTTAGTCGTCCCCTTCTCCTCCTGTTCCCAATCCTTCCCAGCATCAAAGTCTTTTCCAATGAGTCAACTCTTCACATGAGGTGGCCAAAGTACTGGAGTTTCAGCTTTAACATCATTCCTTCCAAAGAAATTCCAGGGCTGATCTCCTTCAGAATGGACTGGTTGGATCTCCTTGCAGTCCAAGGGACTCTCAAGAGTCTTCTCCAACACCACAGTTCAAAAGCATCAATTCTTCAGCGCTCAGGCTTCTTCAGAGTCCAACTCTCACATCTATACACATGACCACAGGAAAAATCATAGTCTTGACTAGATGGACCTTAGTCAGCAAAGTAATGTCTCTTATTTTGAATATGCTACCTAGGTTGGTCATAACTTTTCTTCTTTTGCCATAAGGGATTGGATTTAGACCATACCTGAATGGGCTAGTGGTTTCCCTACTTTCTTCAACCTAAGTCTGAATTTTTCAATAATGAGTTCATGATCTGAGCCACAGTTAGATCCTGGTCTTGTTTTTGCTGACTGTATAGAGCTTCTCCACCTTTGGCTGCAAAAATATAATCAATCTGGTTTTGGTATTGACCATCTGATGATGGCCATGTATAGAGTCTTCTTTTGTGTTGTTGGAAGATTGTGCTTGCTATGACCAGTGTGTTCTATTGGCAAAACTCTGAGAGACTTTGACCTGCTGTAGGTCTGTATTCCAAAGCCAAATTTGCCTGTTACTCTAGGTATTTCTTAACTTCTTACTTTTGCATTTCAGTCCCCTATAATGAAAAGGACATCTTTTTTTGGGTGTTAGTTCTAGAAGGTTTGGTAGGTCTTCATAGAACTGTTCAACTTCAATGTCTTCAGCATTATTCCTTGGTGCATAGATTTGGATTACTGTGATATTGAATGGGTTGCCTTTGAAATGAACAGAGATCATTCTGTCATTTTTGAGATTGCATCCAAATATTGCATTTTGGACTCTTTTGTGACTATGATGGCTACTCCATTTCTTCTAAGGGATTCTTACTCACAGTAGTAGATATAATGATCATCTAAGTTAAATTCACCCATTCCAGTCCATTTTAGTTCACTGATTCCTAAAATGTCAATGTTCACTCTTGCCATCTCTTGTTTGACCACTTTTAATTTGCCTTGATTCATAGTTTCTCTGATAGTTCAGATGGTAAAGAACCCACCTACAATGCAGGAGATCCTGGTTTGATTCCTGGGTTGGGAAGATCTGCTGGAGAAGGGAAACTTGTATTCTAGCCTAAAGATTTCCATGGACTGTATAATACAGTCCATGGGGTCACAAAGAGTCGGACACAACTGAGCGGCTTTCATTTTCACTCTGTACCTAACATCCAGGTTCCTATAAAGTATTGCTCTTTATTGCATTAGACCTTACTTCCATCACCAGTCACATCCACAGCTGGGTGTTTTACTTTGGCTCCATCTCTTCATTCTTTCTGGAGTTAGTTCTCTACCAATCTCCAGTAGCATATTGGGCATCTATCGACCTGGGGAGCTCATCTTTCAGTGTCCTATCTTTTTGCCTTTTTATGCTGTTCATGGGATTCTTAAGGCAAGAATACTGAAGTGGTTTGCCATTCCCTTCTCCACTGGACCATGTTTTGTCTTAGTCAATATGAAAAGTACCTTGCTTGAGGAAATGATTCTCTTTAACAAGAACCTTCTGACTAATCTTGTTATCTTAAGACATATTGTGGGAGACCTATCTATTGTTAGTTCTAATCTTGTTAATTTAAGACATTTGTTGTGGGAGTGGGTCTATTAAAAGTATATATCTCCCTTGCTAAGACTATCAAGGAGGGCACTCTCTGTACCCCTTCTATGTCTATGTCAGAAGTTTTCTCTGTACTTTTTATACTTTAATAAAACTCTGCTACACAGAAGCTCTTGAGTGATTAAGTCTGGTCCCTGGTCCTGAACTAAATCTTTTTCAGAGTAAGTGCATCCAACATCATTCAATGTAAGCTATCAAAAGTAAATTGGAAGTGATCAAACAGGGGATGGCAAGAGTGAACATTGATGTTTTAGGAATCAGTGAAATAAAATGGATGGCAATGGGTGAATTTAACCCAGATGACTATCATCTACTACTGTGGGCAATAATCCTTTAGAAGAAATGGAGTACTCCTCATAGTCAATAAAAGAGTCTGATGCAATACTTGGGTGCAATTTCAAAATGACAGAATGACCTCTGTTTGTATTCAAGGCGAAGCATTCAATATCACAGAAATCTGAGTCTATGCCCCAGACAATAATGCCAAAGAAACTGAAGTTGAACAGTTCTATAAAGACCTACAAGACTTTTTAGAACTAACACCTCCAAAAGATGTTCTTTTCATTATAGGGTACAGGAATGCAAAAGTCAAGAAATACCTGGAGTAACAGGGAAGGTTGGCCTTGGAGTATAAAATGAGGCAGGGAAAAGGCTGTTTTGCCAAGATAATGCACTGCTCATAGCAAACACCCTCTTCCAACCACACGAGGCGACTTTACACATGGTCCTCATCAGACTATCAATACCAAACTCAGATTGATTTTATTCTTGCAGCCAAAGATGAAGAAGTTCTATACAGTCAGCAAAAACAAAACAAAGAACGACTGTGGCTCAGATCATGAACTCCTTATGGCAAAATTCATAACACAAATTGAAGGAAGTAGGGAAAAACACTGGCGTATTCCAGTATGACCTAAATCAAATCCCTTACGATTCTATAGTGAGAGTGGCAAATAGACTCAAGGGATTAGATCTGATAGAGTGCCTGAAGAACTATGGATGGAAGTTGATAACATTGTACAAGAGGTGGTGACCAAAACCATCCCCAAGTGAAAAAAAAAAAAAAAAAGCAAAATGGTTTCCTGAGAAGGCCTTACAAATAGCTGAGAGAAGAAGAGAACATAAAGGCCAAGGAGAAAAGGAAAGATATACCCATTGGAATGGAGAGTTCCAAAGAATAGCAAGGAGAGATAAGAAAGCATTCCTCAGCGATCAATGCAAGGAAATCGAGAAAAACAATGGAATAGGAAAGACTACAAATCTCTTCAAGAAAATTAGAGATACCAAGAAAAACATTTCCTCCAAAGATGAACACAATAAAGTACAGAAATGATATGGACGTAACAGAAGTAGAAGATATTAAGAAAAAGTGGCAAGAACATACAGAAGAAATATACAAAAAAGATCTTAAAGACCCAGATAACCAAGATGGTGTGATCACTCACCTAGGGCCAGAAATCCTGGAGTCCAAAGTCAAGTGAGCCTTAGAGAGCAGCACGATGAATAAAGCTAGTGGAGGTGATGGTACTTCAGCTGAGCTATCTCAAATCCTAAAAGATGATGCTGTGAAAGTGCTGCACTCAATAGGCCAGCAAATTTGGAAAACTCAGCAGTGGCCACACAACTGGAAAAGGTCAGTTTTCATTCCAATCCCAGAGAAAGGTAATGTCATACAATACTCAAACTACTGCTTAATTGTGCTCATCTCGCACACTATCAAAATAATGCCCCCAATTCTCCAAGCCAGCCTTCAATTGTATGTGAACTGAGAACTTCCAGATGTTCACTCTGGATTTAGAAAACACAGAGGAATCAGAGATCTACTTTTCAACCGCCTTTGGATCATAGAAAAAGCAAGAGAACTGCAGGAAAACATCTGCTTCATTGACTATGCCAAAGCCTTTGACTGTGTGGATCACGGCAAACTGTAGAGAATCCTTAAAGAGATGGGACTACCAGACAAGCTTATCTGCCTCATGAGAAATCTGTATGCAGGTCAAGAAGTAACAGTTAGAACCAGACATGGAACAATGTACTGGCTCCCATTAGGAAAGGAAAATGACAAGGCTGTATATTGTCACCTTTCTTACTTAACATATATGCAGAATACATCATGTGAAATGCTGGGCGGCTGGATGAATCACAAGCTGAAATCAAGGTTGCCAGGAGAAACACCAATAATTTCAGATATACAGATGATACCACCCTTATGGTGGGAAGCAAAGAGGACCTGAAGAGCCTCCTCATGAAGGTAAAATAGGAGAGTGAAAAAACTGGCTTGAAAGTCAACATTCAAAAAATGAAGATCATGGCATCTGATCCCATCACTTCATGGCAAACGGTGTGTGTGGGGGTGGAGTGGGGTAGGAGGAAACAATGGAAACAGCGACAGAACTTATTTTGGTGGCCTCCAAAATCACAGCAGATTGTGACTGCAGCCATGAGTTTAAAAAGATGCTTCCTGCTTGTAAGAAAAGCTATGACCAACCTAGACAGCTTATTAAAAAGCAGAGCCATTACTTTGTCAACAAAGGTCCATCTAGTCAAAATTATGGTTTTTCCAGTAGTCATGCATATATGTGAGAGTTGGACTATAAAGAAAGTTGAGTGCCAAAGAATCATGCTTTTAAACTGTGGTGTTGGAGAAGACTCTTGAGAGTCCCTTGGACTGCAGGGAGATCAGATCAGTCCATCCTAAAGGAAACCAGTCCTGAATATTCACCGGAATAACTGATACTGAAGCTGTAACTGCAATAATTTGGCCACCTGATGTGAAGAACCAACTAACTGGAAAAGAACCTGATGCTGAAAAAGATTGAAGGCAGGAGGAGAAGGGGATAACAGAGGATGAGATTGTTGGATGGCATCACTGACTCAATATATATACACACATATACATATACATACACACATATAGTTTTTGGTGTATGCATGTTTACCTGTGAACCATGAAGACACTCATTTTTCAAGAGACTCTTCAGAGGCACTCTGTTCATCTTTTACTATATTTCTATGTATTAATTAGGGCTTCCCTGGTGGCTCAGATGGTAAAGATTTTGCCTTCAATGTGAGAGTCCTGGGTTTGACCCCTGAGTCAGGAAGATCCCCTGGAAAAGGAAATGGTAGTTCACTCCGATATTCTTGCTTGGAAAATCCCACGGATGGAGATGCCTGAAGGGTCACAGTTCATGGGGTTGCAAAGAGTCAGACATGACTGAGTGTCTAACACTGGTACATTGATTATGTGAGGCTATCACTACTTATGAAAGCAGATGTATACAAGAATAATTTGATTACCTACAAAGGAATCTATGGCTCACTAAATTAGACTTCTGTGGAAGCATGGTTTTGGTTTAGTTGCAAAACAAGAACCTATGAATGATGACAATAAGGGGAAGTTGGACATCTGGAATACTATAGCATATCTGTGCTTAATGCAATGTCCTAGACACTAAAAGACCTGATTTAAACATGTGTTTGATTCTCTCAAAATGTTTGAGAGGTTCGTATCATGTTGGCATATTTTCCCACATTATTAGGGTATTCACATCCTTTAGTCACTTAATAGTGCTTTCTAAAAGTGCTGCTTTTTTTTAAACCTGGAAATTACTGAAGCATTTTTAAGCAAGGAGCAACCTTATAAAATTATTTATAGATTCAAATAAGAAATGTAAATGAACTTTAGGACTAGAAATCTTATATGAAAATGAAAATGAAAATCATTTCAGAAATAAGAATTAAAAAATCTGAGTGTCATATAGGTAAGTATTAAGTAAAATAGGCACATTGTCGTTCAGTTCCTAAGTCATGTCTGATTCTTTGTGTCCCCATGGACTGCAGCATGCTAGGCTTCCCTTTCCTTCAGTAACTCCCTAAGATTGCTCAAACTTTTGTCCTTTGAGTCATTGATACCATTCAAACATCTCATCCTCTCTCATCCCTCTTCTCCTCTTGCCCTCAATCTTTCCCAGCATCAGGGTCTTTTCCAATGAGTTGGCTCTTCGCATCAGGTGGCCAAAGAACTGGAACTTCAGCTTTAGCATCAGTTCTCACAATGAATATTCAGGGTTGATTTCTTTAGGACTGACTGGTTTGATCTTGCTGTCTAAGGAAATCTGAAGTGCCTTCTCCAGTATCACAATTTAAAAACATCAGTTCTTTGGTGCTTGGTCTTCCTTATGAGAATAATCTATAAATTAGTGCAAAAGCACTCTAACTCATATAACATCTATAATTTTCACTATGTCATAGCATTAATTTCATAATTATAAATGGTGCCAACATTACATCATAAAGGTCAAGGAATGGGATCAGTCCCCTTCAATATTTCACTAATTTTTAGGTAGATATTTTGTGGCTTAAAAAAAAAAAGTACAATACTTACATGACATTGCTTGACAATTTTGCAACATTTCACCTAGAAGCAAATGGTGAACTCAAGTTGAATGAGTGAAATGATGATGAGAGAATGCATGAATTAATTAATAATCTAATAACACCTATCTTACCCATTTGGGCTGTTATAACAGAAATATCATAGACTGGGTGGCATATAAACAAAAACATTTATTTCTGAAGGTTTTTTCAGGGTGGAAGTCTAGTGTCAAGGCACCAGCATGCTTGCATTAGGGACCACTTCTGGTTCTGAGTTTTCACTGTATTTACAAATGACAGAAAGATAAGCTAACTCTCTGGGGTCTCCTTCATAAAGGCACTAGTTCCAATCATCAGAACTCTGTCCTCATAACTTAATCACCCCAAAGTTGCCACATATTATCATTTTTGAGTATTGGGATTTCAACATATGAATCTTAAGAAAACATATTTAGATCTTAACAATAATTTTAAAACCATTAAAAAAAACAAATAGCTTTTTTCTTACACTATAACATATAGTGTCACTAGTAAGCTTAATAAAGACTCATCTTCTTTTCTCTTGGGGCTTGGAAATGAGTCTCAAAAATATTTCTCAGATAATAAAGTTATTTTGTTGTCATTATCCTTTTATTATGATGATTGTTATATTTGACAAGCTGTCCCTATACTATTGATGTCACTATTAACATAACATATAATCTTTATATTGTTTAAAGCCATTTTGAGTCTAAAACATCATCCAGCTAGAAAACTGTGGCATTGTTTTTCAAATTCCTATTAAACTATTTGAAAATAAGAAATAAATTAAAATTGATAACTCCAAAAGGGAAGGCTGAAAACCAACATAATGCCTGATTATGAGTGGTATTTTCAGTAACACAGGACAATGGTATTGGAGTCAGAATTCTCAGTGATGAACATATGCGTTCCCACCATAAAAAGTCTGCTAGATTGAAAGGAAAATGGGTGTCACTTCATCTTTCTGCCTCTTCCTGATATCTAGTTCAGTCACTCAGAGTCTGTACCAAGGAGATAACTGGGCAGTCAGCCATCTATTTCTCAACCATTGATTCTTCTGGTAGCTAGCACTTTGTTCCTATATCCTAATAAATACTTTTATTTCTATGTGAATTTACCGCTTGGAGTTCTTAAAAAACAATTGCATAGAAAGTGAAAGAACCAAAGGGAGCAGAGTTGATCTTAAGGTGATCATGCACAGTGAAGTTTAGTTCTAACAAGCATATCATTTAGGTAGGGTTGAATTTAGGAATACATCTGTTGCGGAATGCAGCTTGAAAGTTTACAAACGTCAGTTACATTTTCCATATAAAAGTATTTATTAGTTTTAATAATTACCTTTAAGTCATACATACTTTCCAGTAACACATTGTCTAATGTGCTGGTTCCCAAGAGAAAAACTTGTAATAACTTATTCTCTTCACTCAGCGTGAGTAAAGGTGTGGTTAATCGCCTATCTACTTCTTCCAAGTATTTGACATGTTCAAATATTAATTCTTTCTACTTTGTAAATGATATAACCTATATCCAGCATAGTATTTGGTAAATTCTGTACTAGTGTTAAAGAAATACAAGCATTTAAACCCAGTGGCAACTTTCTATAATGGGGTAAAAATAAGGAAGATGAACCATGAGGTGGGTGTGTGTTGGCACCAAGGAAAGTCACAATTATCAGCAGGATAAAATGAGAGATTTAGTATCCCCATGAGAAAGATAAAGAAGAACTAACAAGAAGGGAAAACAGAAGCATGAAACAATCCAGGGAATTTGACTGCTGCTGCTGCTAAATCACTTCAATTGTGTCCGACTCTGTGCAACTTAACAGAGGCAGCCCACCAGGCTCCCTCATCCCTGGGATTCTCCAGGCAAGAACACTGGAGTGGGCTGCCATTTCCTTCTCCAATGCATGAAAGTGAAAAGTAAAAGTGAAGTCACTCAATTGTGTCTGACTCTTTGTGACTCCATGAACTGTAGCCTACCAGGCCCCTCTGTCCATGAGATTTCCCAGGCAAGAGTACTGGAGTGGGTTGCCATTTCTGTCTCCAGAATTTCAGACTACAGAGGTTTAAATAGATATTACAAGTCCTCAGGAGCTTCCCAGGTGATGCTAGGGATAAAGAACATGCATGCCAAAGCAGGAGATGCATGTTTGATCCCTGTGTCAGGAAGACACTTTGGAAGAGGTCATGGCAACCCATTCTGGTATTCTTGTCTGTATAATCTCATAGACAGAGGAGCCTGACAAACTACAGTCTATCGGGTTGCAAAGTTATACACCAATGAAGCAACTTACCATGTAAGTAATTCTTACCATGTAAGCAACTTACCACAGATAAGCCCTCAGTAGCTACAGAACTTCATAAAACAGGTTAGCTAATACTTAATTTGAATGTGTTCATATTGCTCTGATATCACTTTCTCATTCCTATCTTTTTCCAAATCTTCAATAACATTTAACAAACAACTGCTTTTCTTGGGTTAAAGTGGTGTGTGTATTTTTGCATGTGTGCAGGTGGTGATTTGTTCTGCTGTATTTTTCCTCAGTTGAAAGGGTGACTCATTTTCAAGTCCTGATTGACAGTATTCTGGTCAGATTCTGCATGTATTGCATGGCAAGAAAGCATATAAACCAACGAAGTAAAGAATAATGAGAATATGAATCACTTTTACCATATTCCAAGCCACTTCAAAATACTTAGAGCCAATTATGGAATTCCAGAGCATGAAAATATCCATTTAGGCCAATCATATCTGGATCTCAAGTAGGAAGGAGGATATAAGACCCATGTAGCATGTGAGTTACAATGAATGAACTGATAAATATTTATAGCATTGAAGAGACCAGTGAAATCAAGAGTTCACTTTCTAATTTTACATATAGGAAGCATAGGCAAAAAGAAGTGAAGTGATCTGAGTAAATACATCAACAAGAAAGGGGCAAAACCAAAAATATAACCCATGATCTCTGCTTTGTAGCATTCAAGGGTATTAGCACTCTTTCCAATAGTCTCAGATTCTGTGATTCAAATCCTGATGGTTTAAGACTACACACTCCGAATCTGCTTTAGATTTCCTATCTGCATGCATTCAGGTATATCAATGGATTTGAATATAAGGTCATATTTCAGAATGCTCAGAATCCAGTGTTTTTTCTGTCAGTTTATCCTGGTTTGTATGATACATGCTTAACTAGCATACTAATTTGGATAGAAATTTTCTTCTCTGGGTCTCTTACTATTAGTTTTTTTTTTTTTTTAACCTATATTGCTGAAGAAAACATATAAAATGAAAACAGATTTTCTAATCTATTGCTTCCTAAGTTTTAATGTAATGCCTCCCTTAGGTAGAAAAGTTATAAGTAGTTGGAAAAAGGGAACTACAATATAATTTCTATTATTAGGAATACTGAAATACAGGTAGAATTGTGCTTGACTCTTTCAGAATTACTCACTTTATATTGTCTGTTTCCATTCTTTTATAAACATTAATATCAAGGATGCTAAGAATAGGAGCTACGGCATCTTTCTACGAGTAAAAGTGGACCATGTTTCTATAAATAATGCATTTCAAATTAACTAGCTGCAACATCACTGACATGCAAAATCCTTCCTGGATCCAAGTTCCACACATATAAAATATACACACAAAATATAACCACCACCATCTGTTACTACTACAGAACTTTATTCTCTCCCAGTTGATTGATACCCAGTTTATACCAAGAAATTCTTCAGCTATATAATTTAAATGGTGCTCATATTCATATTTCCAGCTTCATAAATATTACAGAATATTGTTTCCTGGAGGAAAAAATGGTACTTATTTCTAAAATTATGCAATCCATTTGAAAAATTCTGATACACTGAAAAAGTGAAACAGTTAATATAATATAGCTCCTTATACCTCAAATTTAAATTAGTAAATTCAGGAATTTATAGATGATAAATATTTGTGAATATATTTGCTAGAAACTAAATTCTCAGAGACAAGAGCTCAGATGACTTAGTCATATTTTAATTTCTTCCTTCCTAAGGTGCACAACCATTTTCTTTATACTGTCCCTCTATATTAACCTTATTAAAATATTTGTAATTCCAACTTAGTCCCATATTTCTTATGTAAAATGATAATTTAAATGGTAAGTTCTTATAAAACTTAAGTGTTTTTAAGGTGCCTTGATAAATGATATCTATTCCTTCTCCAGGGGATCTTCCCAACCCAGGAATCGAACCCAGGTGTCCCGCATTATAGGCAGACACTTTACCATATGAGCTCCCAGGCAAGCCCATTACTATGATATGTATAGATATGATATGATTCTTAGTAAGAAATATATTTCTAGCCTTTGTTCCTTCTTGGGACTAAAATGAAATTTCTTAAGTGATACAGTTAAAATTGTCTTTGAACATGTTAATGAGGTGACCTTTGAACAGCACCTACAGATGAAGGCTGGTTACCAGGAGTACCAGTCAAATGATTAGAGGGTTGAACTTTTCAGTCTCACCCACTCTGACCTTTCAGAAAGAGCAGAGCTGGAGGTTCAATTTATTGTTCATGGACAATGATGTAATCAATGATTCCTGTGTAATGAAGTATCAATAGAAATCCAAAAGTACTGGGTTTAGAGAGCTTCTGGGTTGGTGAACACGTGGTGATTTGGGGAGAGTGGCATACTTAGAACATAGAAGTTTTGTACTCTGTCCCATATACCATGCCCCATTCATCTCTATCATCTGACTGTTCTTGAGTTAGATACATTTATAATAAACTGTTGATCTAGTAAGCAAATATTTCTCTAAGTTTTGCAAGCCAGTCTAGCAAATTAATCTAACCCAAGGTCTTAGAACCTCCAATCTGGAGCCTGTCAGTCAGAGGCACTGGCAATAAATACCTAGGTTTGTCACTGGCAGTGGAAATGGGGTCAGAGGGGCAGGTAGTCTTGTAGGACTGAGTCCTCAGCCTATAGAAATTGATGCTATCTTTAGGGTGATAGTTTTAGAATTGAGTTTAATGGAGGGCACTCCACTGATATCTGAGAATTGCTTTTTGGTATAGGGAATCTCCTTGCCCCCTAATACACACATTGGAATATCAAGGACCCAAAAGAGCAAGACAATGATTCATAAATGAGTTTTCCAAATTTGTGAGTAAAATTTTAATGACCTTGGAATCTTCTGTTCTTGCTGTCTCAGAAAATAAATAAATAAATAAATTTCTGTGATTTTGAATGGTCAAATTCCCACCAGTTTGTCCAGACACCTCAGGTTCCTGAAAGAAATGTGTGAAAGAGACACTCAGGGCAAAAGGTCATTTTATTTCTATTGAACTTTGGGAACTCAAAACCAAGGTGTATTGGGCTGAACCACATACGAGCACAGTAAGTGATTTTAAGATTCATTTCTTGAAAAACAAAAACAAAACAAAACAGGCTATCCACTTTGTCCTTGTGGCCTTAGTAGAGTTTATAGGTAGGTATTCTGAAGGCAGGATCCTACAGCAGGTACTTCCAGGATCTATGGCCTTGAACCTGTTACAAACTTATTTAGGTTTAGGTTTGCTCTGTATAACCCAAGGATTTGAGGTCAAGGATTAAGAAGATGAGGTTTAGGAAGTGCCTACCATAGAGTGAGACACAGAATTAGGATTCAATAATAATACTTAATGTTATCATTTTCATTTTTTTATGAGCTCATGAACTCAATATTTCAATGCTAGGATAAAAGTATAAACAGACAAACTCAAAAAAAAAAAAAAAAAAGCCAGAGACTTCTCAAGACTCAAGCACAGATGAAATAACATACCATTCTCCAGTCATTTTTAGGAAGGTCTACAACCAAGCAAGAAACAGTCCCAAACAGTCCTACCATATGTTGGAGAGCTCTTTGACTTCACATGGTACAACCAAGCTAGTCTGTTCAAATATAATTCATGGTCTTATCTCAAATCACTTGTGAAGTTTATTATAAATATTAAATATCAATTATAATATTATCAAGTTCACCAATGCAAAAGTTTGGGTTAGATAAGGAATATTTCAAATTTTTATTCTGAATGCAAAACTTATTTATATCATAACTCTTAACTTCAAACTTGGACAAATGACAACACACACAAAAGGAAACACACTTAAGTAAACTTAATCACTGCTAATCACTGTGTTCAGGTTAATCTGAGTTACATCTGCTACATTATGGACATCTTAGTTATTTAATATGAATCTAATTGACTCCCTCTTCTTTACCCCACTTTAGACTGATTCTATATTTCAATAATAAAATAGCATTGAGAATGGTCTGTCCAGTCCTAGTTTGTATTCTTTCATCAGACTGTCATCAGATGAAATGCATGTTATTATTTTGGCTATGATACTTTCATATTTCATAACGTTGGTGACTCAATTTTATACACAATTTCATCTAAGCTCCTTAAGCAGGCACATAAAATCCAGCATTGACCTGGCTATCTTCTACCTTCTCATTCTCTTTATTTCTCTGCTTCAGTTTCTATCCAGAAATACTGAACTGTTTCAAGTTGAAAACACAATGTTTTACTGAATCTATGTCTTTGCTGATTTTTCTTTTGCTACTTGAAATAGTTTTATCTTGCTTCTTCAGTTGGCCCATTCTTTTTCATTTTTAAGATTCAGTTCAGGAGTCACACTTAAGAAAATTTTCCTGACTGCCCATCTGGATACACAAACACAAATGCATACCCCTTTTGAAATGCATGTTCCTATTCTGGGTCTCCATGATACTCTGCCATTCACTAATCACAATGCATTTTAATTACATTTTAAAGTTTATGCTTTCCTGCTTGATTTACAGGAATATGACTGATGAAGTTGCATAATGCTCAATTCTAAGAAGGGTTCCACATCTGGGTTTCAATGATATACAGTTATTATTCTAAGAATTTTAATAATTGTATCTTGAATTTATGTTTTATAATGAAGTCTAATAGGAAAATGGTGTGTGTGTGTGTGTGTGTGTGTGTGTGTGTGTGAGTGTGTGTGTTGTGGTGGAGAAGAGTTTGGAACCTTGGCTAACAGGTATCTGGCCTCCTATCACCTTCTACCTCCACTGAATGGGTTCTCTGTCCACATTCTTCTGCCACCTCTTTCCCTGGGCTTGTTCCCTGGGCCCCATTCCATCCTCCCCTCCTCCTTCTATTCAATGATGACTGCAACACTGTGCTCCAGGTGAGGCTGGCAACTCTGGGTCAGGTGTATGGCTCTAGAGTGTCTCAGTTGGGAAGTTTCCACCCTAGGCTGGCACTCACTGTGCATTCAGAGAGTGATTTGTTCATTGCTGGTCCAGAAATCAAACAGTTCTTGAATAGATCACAAGCTCTTAAGTGTAGGTTATCCCTTGGGGGTTAGGTCAGTGAGCCACTGGAAATAAGGACATAGGAAATAACAAATTTAAAAAAAATGAGTCAAGAAAGACACCTTATATTTTATTACATTTAATGTCACCTCTTTCCTGTTTTTTAAACAGAGGTCTCAGCATTTTTTGTTTGTTTGTTTTGCTTTGAGCCTTGAAATTTATAAACTGTCCCAGTCTAAGACTATGAGCTCCTTAAGTTTAGGACTTTCTTATGTGACCCTGTAACTGCTTCACATAGCCTTGTACCTATTACCTAATGAGAACACAATATATATTTGTTAAATGAAAAGAAAGAATAATTATTGCAAAATTCAGTTCAACATCTTCCATAGGAAGGTGTGGTTGAATAGTTAAGCTCTCTGATGAAGGTCTATTTGTGGAAAACTTTTGACTTGTACATCACAACTCATAGCAAATAGCACATAAAAACTGTAAAAATGGAAATAACATATTCTGTACATTAATCAAATTGAATTCACACCTGGCCTGCTTTCAATGTATAAGAATAAAATCTTTTTGCAAAATAATTTTGCTTTCTGCCATATTTTAGGGGAAAAATGCTCTATATGTCTTCTCTTTGATTTGGTGATATGATTAAAGAAGTAATTCTCATTTGCTTTTATCAGTAAAGGGTTTTGTAGCTATACCAAGAAGCAGCACACCAGTACTTGGGTGGAAAATGTATTCATAAAAGAAATACATATTTACAATTGGACAGTAGTGACTAAGTAAATCAAGAGACGAACTTCTCAGTGTACTCTAGAACCTAAATCATTTGGCAACTTAATATGCTTATGATGACTATTTTATCACTATGTATATTGATTTCAGTCCTGTTGAAAAGGGGAAAAAAAAAGCTTGAAGGTATAGTGATTTTGAAAATAAACATGCATGCAATACGGCTAGTGAAAAGTAGCTAAATATCAGTTTGCACTCTTTCAGTTTAGTTGCTGGTGATACAATATTTAAAGGTATTACAGTTGGGTCTTACACAGAAAAAATCACAAGCATTACAAATGCAGATAGCTGGATAAAATGCTTTGAATGTAAAGGGAATTGTGCTAGAAACACTATTTATTTTACAGAACCATTTTCTTGAGAACAGTTTTGTATATCAGGAAGTGCATGAGGCACTTGTGAACATTTGTGACTCCATGGAATATGCCAGGCTTCCCTGTCCTTTACTTACTATCAGAGCTTGCTCAAACTTATGTGCACTGAGTTGGTGATGCCATCAAAACATCTCATCCTCTGTTGTCCCCTTCTTCTCCTGCCCTCTGTGTTCCCCAGTGGGAGAGTAAATTCTTAGGTAGGTTGATAATGAGTCCCGAGCCCTCAAAGGGGGCTCCACGGCCCTCGAGGAGGAGAAATGGGTCCAAGGCTCTTGAAGGAGAGAAAGGACAAACATTTTTTGCTACACAAAATTTTTTTGTCTTATTCATATAAGATTTTTTTTCTTAAACTCTGAGTTTCATTGACAATAATCTTTAAGATTAACTTTCTTTGAGTCCACAGCTAAACAATTCATCTTGCTCAAGGACATGTTAGTCCTTCTTAACTAGAACCTTCTGACTAACCCTGTTATTTCATATGGGAGTGGGTCTGGTAAGACCTTCCTATTGTTAGTTCTAATCTTGTTAATTTAAGCTGTATATTTGGGAGTGGCTCAGATGGTAAATCATCCACCTGCAATACAGGAGACCTGGGTTTGATCCCGGGGTTGGGAAGATCTCCTGGAGAAGGCAATGGCAACCCACTCCAGTACTCTTGCCTGGAAAATCCCAGGGACGGAGGAGCCTGGTAAGCTACAGTCCATGGGGTCGCAAAGAGTCAGACATGATTGAGCGACTTCACTTTCACTGGTAAAAATATAAAAGGCCTTGATCAGATTAGTCAAGGGGCATTCTCTGTCCCCCTTCTGATGTCTATGTCAGAAGCTTTCTATGTCCTTTGTCATTGTAATAAAACTTCTGTCCCACGAAAACTCTGAATTATCAAGCCTGGTCCCTGATCCCGAAGCTAAATCTTTTGGCAGTCACAAATCCAATACCTTTCATTGTAAGCTATCACCAGCATCAGGGGCTTTTCCAATGAGTCAGCTCTTTTCATTAGGTGGCCAAAGTATTGTAACTTCAGCTTCAGTATCAGTCCTTCAAATGAATATTTAGGATTGATTTCTTTAGGATTGACTATCTCCTTGAAGTCCAACGGACTCTCTAGAGTCTTTATCACAATAGTTCAAAACTCAATTCTTTGGCCTTCAGCCTACTTTACCGTCCAACTTTCACAACTGTACATGACTACTGGAAAAATCATAGCTTTGACAATAAAAAGTTTGGTCATAAAAGTGATGTTTCTGCTTTTTTATATACTGTTGAATTTTGTCTCAGCTTTTCTTTTCCCCAAAGAGTAAGCATCTTTTAATTTCATGGCTGCAATTACCATCCACATTGATTTTAGAGGCCAAGGAAATAAAATCTGTCACTGTTTCCACTTTTCCCCCATCTGTTTGCCATGAAGTGGTGGATGGAATGCCATGCTTTTAATTTTTTAAATGCTGAATTGTAAGCCAACTTTTTCACTCTCCTCGTTTACCTTCATCAAGAGGCTCTTTCATTCCTCTTCACCCTCTGCCATTAGAGTGGTATCATCTGTATATCTTAGGTTATTGATATTTCCCCCAGCAATCTTGATTCCAGCATATGCCTCATCTAGGCTGGCATTCTGCACAATGTACTCGGAACATAAGTTGAAAAATCAGGGTGACAACAGATGTTGGCAACTTGATCTATGGCTCCTCTGACTTTCCTAATCCATCTTGTACATCTTAAAGTTCTTAATACAGGTACTGTTGAAGCCAAGCTTGAAGGAATTTGAGCATTACATTGCTAATATGTGACATGAGGGCAGTAGTGAGGTAGTTTCAACATTTGTTGACATTGCCCCTTTTGGGATTGGAATGGAAATTGACCTTTTCCAGTTCTGTGGCCACTGCTGAATTTTCCAAATTTGCTAGCATATTGAGTGCATTACTAAAACAGCATCATATTTAAAGATTTTAAAAAGTCCAGCTGGAATTTCATCACCTCCACTAGCTTTGTTTGTAATAAGGCTTCCTAAAATCTTTTAGAACTAACACCCAAG
>SJYC01051532.1:0-11765 GCA_006408675.1 Madoqua kirkii | reverse complement strand
GTCGACTCATTCACAAAGACCCTGATGCTGGGAAAGATTGAAGGCAGGAGCAGAAGGGGACAACAGAGGGTGAGATGGTTGGATGTCACCACTGACTCAATGGACATGAGTTTGAGCAACTTCCAGGAGCTGAAGAAAGAAAGGGAAGCCTGGTGTGCTGCAGTCCATGGGTCACAAAGAGTCAGACATGACTGAGCCACTGAACAACAACAACAGGGCTACAAGGATGCCATTGCTTCCAGGTCCTTTGCTGCAGATGGAGGTGCCCAGATACTAGGTTTCTTAGGGAGCTCTCTTGGGATCAACAGTCGTTGAGGGAGAGGGAGAGGACTGGACTCAGGAAAAGTTAGCCTATGATGCAGTCAATGACTCCAGAGGCAGCTCTCCAGCTGGGAGGGTCTTTCAGGCTATCCTGTGTTGCAGACCCAGAACAGGCCTTTATTGCCCTGGATCAGGAATTAGATGTGAGCTTTGGGACTTCCCTGGTGGTCCAGTATCTAAAACTTCATTCTCCCAATGCAGGGGGCCCAGATTCAATCCCTGGTCAGGGATTTAGATCCCACATGCCTCAACTAAAGATTCTGCATGTTGCAGCTAAGACCTGGTACAGCTAAATAAATAATAAAAATAAAAGCTTTAGGTGTGAGTTGTCCTGAGAAGGGGGTCTGACCTTGGTCAAGAAAATCGTCTTCAACTGAGGCAACTGCCAGAAAGAGATGACAGGTGACTTCAACTGTCTTCTAATTTTTCTAATTCTCTCTTCAACGGTGTCTAATATTCTGTTTGAATGAGTTTTTAATTTCCACTACTTGATCTTTTGTTTCTAGAAGTGCTGTTTGTTTTCCCAAAGCCTGTTCCTTTCTCTATTTTAAAAGATATGCACTCTGTTTGTTACTGAACCTAACTCAGGTCTGCTCACCCTGTGTACAGCAAGACCAGTCTCCCAACACCAGGTTGTGGTGAAGGAAAGTCCAGCATTTATGGCAGGTACTAAGCAAGCAGTCCAGGTAGCTAGTGCTTAAAAGACCCCAACTCCCCCAAAGGCTTTGAGGAAAATATTTTTAAAATCAGGGTGAGGAAGGAGGGTTGCTGGGGGGTGTGATCAGCTTGTGGATAATATTCTGAGAAACGTTGGTGGTGAGGTAATCAGGAGTCAACCTCATCAGCCTTCTGGATCTAACTGATCTGGGGTCTTCATGCTTGTGGGCAGCACACAGTTAACTTTTCTCACCTACTAGGGGTTTCAGTATCAGCAAAACAGCTCAAAGGACATGGCTCAGAATATTATCTATAGCCCTTAGGAGGAACTAAAGGTCCTTGACTTTGTTTATTGGCTAAACTATTATTTTGTCTTACTTGACTGCTTTCCTTTGTTTCTGCATTTTCTCACTTCTTTATACTTTGACAAAGATATGCTCTGATTAAATTTATACTTTGAAGTTTTTCTACAAACAAAAGGTATGTGCAGACAAGGCGGGTATGTGTTCTGTTCTGGGAATGCCCCATAGGTCCCTGGCTGGTTACATACTTTCATAATTCTGTTTTATTTCTCTAAATACAAGTAAATAATTAAAAATAAATGTTTTTTCTCTTATAACATGCTGTACATCACATTCCGAGGAGTTATTGTTGTATAAGTAGAACTTTATTTCTTTTGATCCCCTTAACCCATTTTGCCTACACCTCTTCCCACCTCTGGAAACCACCAATCTCTTTGCATCTATGAGATTTTTTTACTCTTAGATTCCACATATAAGTGATTATACAGAATTTCTTTCTCTGACTTATTTCACTGCTCATAGTTATTTTAAGCTTTCAGTCTGATGGCTCCAATATCTGGGTCACTTTGAGTCTAGTTGTGTTGATTGCTTTGTCTGTTGACAATGAATTCATATTTTTCCCCTGCTTTTTTGAATGTCTTTCAAGTTTTGTTGAATGTCAGATGCATGCATGTTCAATTGCTCAGACAAGTCTGATTCTCTGGGATACCATGGACTGTAGCCCACCAGATTCCTCTGTCCATGGGATTTCCCAGGCAAGAATACTGGGATGGATGGCTATTTTCTTCCTCAGGGGATCTTTGTGACCCAGTGATCGAACTGAAGTCTCCTGCACTGGTGGGCAGGTTCTCTACTGCTGAGCCAGCAGGGAAGCCCTTGAATATCAGATAGCATGTGTTAATTTGTTGTTGCTGATGTTCAGCTCTTAAGTCATGTCTGACTCTTTGTGACCCTATGGACTGCAGCACCCCCAGACTTTCCCGTCCTTCACTGTCTTCTGGAGTTTGGTCGAGTTCATGTCCATTGAGTTGATGATGCCATCCAACCATCTCATCCTCTGTAGCTCCCTTCTCTTCCTGCCCTCAGTCTTTCCCAGCATCACAGTCTCTTTCAATGAGTCAGCTCTCCATATCAGGTGGCCAAAGTATTGGAGCTTCAGCTTCAGCATCAGTCCTTCCAATGAATATTCAGGGTTGATTTCTTTTAGGTTGACTGATTTGATCTCCTTGATAACCAAAGGACTCTCAAGAGTCTTTTTCAACACCACAGTTCAAAAGCATCGATTCTTTGGTGCTCAGCCTTTTTACGGTCCAACTCTCACATCTGTACATGACTACTGGAAAAACCATAGTTTTGACTAGACAGACTTTTGTTGGCAAAGTGATGTCTCTGATTTTTAATACACTGTCTAGGTTTTAAATGGACATAAGCAGTGTTTTGTTCTGGCAATGGGTATGCCTTGACTCTGCTTCTCTCAGGTCATCAGCGTTTGGGTGGTGGTTTGCATCACACTGCCTTGACCTTGGTTTGGGTTTTGTTACTCCTTGAGAACCTCAGGGTACCAGTGACTTCAGATTCCTGTGGGGGGCTGTCAGCACCTGGCGTTTAAGAGAAGGGCTGTGGACACAGGTTTTTGCTCTGTCCTACATTTTCAGCTTCCCCTGCATTCCTGTCACACAGAAGTGACCTCTACACCTGTCTCCCTATCCCTGGTGAAGACTGATGCAGCCCAGGGAGCTGTGCTGGCCAGGCTGGAGCCAGGAAGGTGGAGGGCTCTCTGGTTTGGGTCCAGGGTCAGCCTGGGAAGGCCCTGTGTGTCTGGGGCTGAGGGGTGAGACTTTCTCAGATATGCCTCTTCCCACTGGGATGGCCTTATTCCCCTTTTTGTGTGTGGTGGGTTTGTGTGAGTCTCTCTGGCCTCCCTATTGGTCACCTTTTAGGCTCTAGCTGGGACTTGAATCCAGACTTGTTTCCCACCCTACCTCCCTCAGAGAAAGGGGAAGTCCACCCTCATCCACAATGTGAATCTTGAGTGGCGGCCATGGGTGGGGACACACCCTCCCCCACCCACCACCCACCAAGGACCCTCCACCTTCAGCTGAGCTGTCAAGTGGGCTCTTTGAGGAGGGTCCTCTGTACTTAAGATTTGTATTCACCTCAAAGAAGAAAACTTCAAAATATGTGAAGATAAAACAAGACAGGCTGCACGGAGATAGCATGGTTTATTTGGCTCATGTGGGGTGTGGTTTCCTTCAGGAGACAGAGATGGACCCTGGGAGCCAGAGCTTCCTGGCAGTGGGTAGGGGGAATGCACCAGTTCACAGAAGGGTCCAGATCATCCTGCCATATTCTTGCCTGGGTTCAGAGGTTGATCAATTATTCTTTTCATCTGTCACATGCAGAACGTGGAGGCCCACTGAGGACTTGTGCTGGGAGGGGTGCAGGAGTGACCCCGTCTGCACTGGGAGCAGCTGGAAGGAGGCTCGTGATCACAGGCAGGAAGGGGTGCTACAGGAGACGGGTCTGCAGACCAGGGTGGGGCGGGAGGGCTGGTAGCACCCGGAGGACTGGCAGGAGGGGGCCACCAGCACGGCCGGCCTGTAGCTCACGGGCAGGCACACAGAGGACTGGCAGGAAGGAGTCACACACAGGGTGGGCTTGTAGGTCACTGGCAGACATATGGCTGGCCTGTAACTCACGGGCACACAGGTCGCCTGGCAGGTGCTGGACGTGCTGCAGGATGGCTGGCAGGAGCTGGGCACGCAGGCAGCCTGGCAGCCTGAGGAGAAGCTGGTGTGGCACATGGTGGTGTGGGGTTGGCTGGTGTCTGGAGGAGAGCTGGAGATGTCTGCAGGCTGCCTCTCTTGGCAGCTTTTATACCCAGGCTGTGGGCGTCCCAGCAACAAAAAGCACAACTGTTGACTTCCTTGTGATTGCTGCTACAGTGATTCCCCAACATCTTATTACCCTGGGACACGCTTTCCTATGCTATTTTCCTCCATAAATTTGTTTGCCTTTGAGGCCAGTTCCTCCTTCTGTAAACAGGATGTTCTAGTTTGCCTTTCCATGGGTTCACATTGTTTCTCCAGGTCATCACTGTGCACGTGGCACCTCAGAATCAGCTCAGAGTACTATATCCGTTTATTCCTTTTTAATCTCATGCCATCAATGAAGACTTTGAGGCCATGATGTATTTTGAGCTTTTATTTGCACTTTGAAACAGGAGTCTGCAAACTGCAATCTGTGGGGCAAGTCTGTCCTGCTGCCTGCGTGTGAATGAAGTGTTCTGGGGCATAGCCACACTCATGTATTTAATGTGTCTACGGCCACTTTTCCCTATAATATTGAGTCATTGTAGCAAGACCATGTAGCTGCAAAGCCTGAGATGATTACTATCTGCCCTTTACAGAAAATTTGTCAGCTTCTGCCTTATTGTAATCATGCAAGAACTGATTTGCTGAGGCAGCAGGTTATTCTGTGTGCTGGCAACAGAGACATCCAGGCTCACGAGCCCTTCAGGTCGATGGATAAATGAGTGAATGAAAAATCAATGCATGAAATCATTCCAGAGAGGGCTGAAACCCAGAACGGAAAGTGGGCTCAGCAGAGAAGTGGGTGCTGAATGGTGGTCAGTGGGACTCTGATGATGCTGAGCTGGCAGTGGGTACAGTAAAGGGTCAGGGGTAGTGGGTGCTCCAGGCAGAGGGAGCAAGTTGGGGGGGGAGGTAAAGAATCTGCTGCAGAAATGGGCATGTTTCAGGAGCAGTGGGAAACCCCACAGTGTGGGGTGCCAGGGAGCCAGTGTAGGGGGACAGATTCAGATTACAGAGCCTGAGGACCAGACAGCACAAGCTGGGTTCTGGAAGAAGAAAGTCGGTGAACTTGAAGACATGTCAGTCCTAAGGCATGTCCCAGTTTGAGGAAGGGGGACAAAGAGTTAAGAAAAATGAAGAGGGACTTTGAGACCATATCAGAAAAGCTAACGTGCAAATAATTTCAATCCCAGAAGGAGAAAGAATGACAGGGAAGCCTAAGAATATTTTTAAGAAATAAGGGATAAAATCCACCAAATGTGATTAGGAAAATTCCAATTTACAGATCCAAGAATCATACACTGCCCCTAAGTCCCACTCCTTTGGGCACAATGTAAAGACCATAGATTGCAGAGTGAGACCAAGGAGCTTCAGTGCTTCTCCGCTCACAGGGGTGGAACCTGCATGCATTACAGGACCTTCCAGGTCTTCCTGACTGGATATCTGTGTTGCCGGCCCCTTGAATGGTGGCAGGGTTGATAACTGATTGGTTCTGAGACAGTTCATGTAAAATGCTTAGCTCAGCCCTGGCATGAACTGGAACCCGGTTATTATGATTATGGCAATAACGTGGCCATAGCCCCCAGTAAGGAGCCCACCCCGAAGGAGAACCTTCTGGATAAGGTGCAGTGAGTGTGACTGTGCTTGTGTGGACAGAGGACAGGGTAGTTAAATTGGGGGAAGACCTTGAAAATCACCATGTGGGGGCCCAGGCCTGGCCTGAGGGCCCTTCCCCATCTAACCCAGGCTCCAATTCCAGAAATCCCAGGGCCACTGGGTCACCATCAGCCTCCAGCTGAGGGAGCTTCCTGAACTGAGTCACAGCAGCTGGAGGCTCCAGGAAGAGACCCTCGGGGGGAGAAGGAGGAAGAACAACAGGCAGCCACGAGGAAGACACTCAGTCCCTCATTGTCAGGACGCCACAGCCTGGGTATAAAATGTACCCTGGGGAGGGAGCCTCCAGCCCTGTCCTCTGTCCCAACCCCTCCTGGCCTCACGCCACCATGTGTCACACCAGCTGCCCTGTGAGCTGCCAGCTGACTTGCTGTGTGCCCAGTTCCTGCCAGCTGGCCTGCCCTGCTCTCTGTTGCCCTGCCCTGGGCTGCCAAAACCCCTGTAGTGCCCCCTCCCCGTGTGGCTCTGCTGTGCCAGCCAGCCTGCTGTGCGCCCAGCCCCTGCCAGGATGCTTGCTCTGTGCCCAGCCCCTGCCAGGCATCCTGCTGTGCCTCTGAGCTGCAAGCCTGTCCTTATGTCCCCGTGTGCTACAAGCACATTGTGTATGTGGTCCCCTCCTGCCAGCCTTCCAGGTTCTGCCAGTCCTCCTGCCCTTCCCTGGTCTGCAGACCCGTCCCCTGCAGTGTCCCTTCCTGCTTCTGAGCCCATGACCTATAAAACCCATGCTGCGTCTGCTGGGTCAGAAACAATGGGCTCTCTGACGTCCCACAAGGCGGCTTAGACATTGTCGTCTTCACACCTCCCAGACCCGACTAGACTGTGTTGCAGCAAGGCCACCTGGTCCTAACCCGCTAGGCTGAGAGACTCACCCATCAGTGTCTCCCAGTCCCTGCCCAAGTCATCCCCTTGGTGCCACACTGGCTGGTCCAAGTTCTGAGGCCTCCAGCATCACGGGCCTAATAATAAACATCAGAGTGTGACGCTCACCGAGCATATGATGTCTCTCCTCTAGTGTCTTTCCCTAAAATGTTTCCTCTGGGGGTGGTTCCCCAAATCCTCCAAGTCCTTCTGCAGAGAAGGCCAGGTTACAGATGGCCATGCTGGTGACCGAGCACTGAAAGGTGATTTCTCAGCTGAGGGTTGAGCTCCCAGTGCTTAGCCATAGGGACCACAAGATCTCTTGAACTTATGAGGTCAGTCCTCACTCTGCTCTGTGTTCAGTTCAGTTCAGCTGCTCAGTTGTGTTCGACTCTGCAACCCCATGGACTGCAGCACACCAGGGCTATCTGTCAATTGCCAACTCCTGGAGTTTACTCAGACTCATGTCCATTGAGTCGGTGATACCATCCAACCATCTCATCCTCTGCTGTCTCCTTCTCCTCCTGCCTTCAAGGAGTCAGTTTTTCACATCAGGTGGCCAAAGTATTAGAGTTTCACCTTCAGATCAGCCCTTCCAATGAATATTCAGGATTGATTTCCTTTAGGATGGACTGGTTGGAACTCCTTGCAGTCCAAGGGGCCCTCAAGAGTCTTCCTCAACACCACAGTTCAAAAGCATCAATTCTTCAGCACTTTCTTTATAGTCCAACACTCACATCCATACATGACTACTGGAAAAACCATAGCTTTGACTAGACGAACATTTGTTGGCAAAGTGATGTCTCTGCTTTTTAATATGTTGTCTAGGTTGGTCATAACTTTTCTTCTAAGGAGCAAGCATCTTTTAATTTCATGGCTGCAGTCACCATCCACAGTGATTCTGGAGCCCCCCAAAATAGTCAGCCACTGCTTACACTGTCTCCCCATCTATTTGTCATGAAGTGATGGGACAAGATGCTATGACCTTAGTTTTCTGAGTATTGAGCCTCCAGCCAACTTTTTTACTCTCCTCTTTTACTTTCATCAAGAGGCTCTTCTTCTTCACCTTCTGCCTTGAGGGTGGTGTCACCTGCATATCTGAGGTTATTGATATCTCTCCAGGCAATCTGGATTCCAGCTTGTGTTTCTTCCAGTCCAGCGTTTCTCATGACGTACTCTGCATGTAAGTTAAATAAGCAGGGTGACAATATACAGCCTTGACGTACTCCTTTCCCTGTTTGGAACCAGTCTGTTGTTCCATGTCCAGCTCTAAGTGTTGCTCGCTGGCCCCCAACACTTCTTGACCTGAATACAGATTTCTCAGAAGGCAGGTCAGGTGGTCTGGTATTCCCACCTATTGAAGAATTTTCCAGAGTTTGTTGTGATCCACACAGCCAAAGTCTTTGGCATAGTCAATACAGAAGAAGTAGATGGTTTTCTGGAACTCTCTTGCTTTTCGATGATCCAGTGGATGTTGGCAATTTGATCTCTTGTTTCTCTGCCTTTTCTAAATCCAGATTGAACATCTGGGAGTTCACGGTTCACATACTGTTGAAGCCTGGCTTGGAGAATTTTGAGCATTACTTTACTGGCGTGTGAGATGAGTGCAGTTGTGCTCTGTAGATTGAGGGAAGTCACTAACTGCCTGAACTGAATGCTTCTAGATAAAAAGATTTTCTGCTCAGCAACTGATATGTAACCCCCACTCTTCCAGCCCCTACCAGTCTGAATGGGAACCAGATGCTTCTCTGAGAAGTGTGTCCCCTCTCCCTCCCTTTGTGAGGTCCATGGACGTTCCCCCGAGATGCCCACATCTGACCCCACGACCTGTGATAAATCCCCTTACATGGACAGCACAGCAACTTTGTGGATGGGAATAAATTCAGGGCCTTGGAATGGGAGGTGGTTCTGAGTCACAGGAGTGGACTTGGGAGAGGTGACAGGAGATGTGGCCACTGAAAGGGAGGCCACGGGGAGAGGAAAGCAAGATGCCAGGCCACGGGCCGAGGATATGGTGCCTCTAGAAGCTGAAGGAGATAAGGAAGAGATTCTGCCCTGAGGCCCTGGGTTGGATCAGACGGTCCATCCGTGACCATGGCCGGTGAGACTCGCTCCTGATCCCAGCTCCGCAGCTGAGAGGTGACATCTTGCTGCTGTTTGAGCCATGTGCTCCTGGCTGCTTGTTAGGGCAGCCACAGTAAAGCCCAGTGTCGTGGCCCCAGAAAGGGGTGGGCCTCCCTGGAGGACTCTGTCACACTCCTGGTGACCCCCTCAGAGCCCTTCACTTGTCTGCAGAGAGCATGCCTGCCCATCCCTCCTCCTCAGGAGGGTGGGGGGACATGGCACAGGTCTCTCCGGGGGCAGCTCTTGACCTTGGCCCCCGCATGCCTAGACCCCTGTAGCACAGGCACCCTCTTGGCCTCTCCACCCTCTGTTGGGGCTGGAGCAGGGGAGCGTCTGGAGAAGATTCCCGTGGCTGTAGGGCATCCAGCCTGGCTACCATGTTCAACACCACGTATGGTCTCATGGACTGGAGGTCAGATTCAGAAATCAAGGTGTGGGCAGGCTGGTCCCTTCTCAGAGCGATGAGGGAGAATCCATCCTCTCTCCTGGCTCCGGACACCTCCGTGGTTCCTTGACCTGCACAGGCATCACCCTGACCTCTGCCGTCATCTTCACAGCATCTTCCCTCTGTGGTACCTGTGTGTCCAGAGTTCCTTTGTTCATGAGGACAAAGTTATGTGTGTCTGGATTAAAGCGCACCCCATTGGCCTCATTTTAACTAGATCACAACTTACTCCTTGGAAGAAAAGCTATGACAATCTTAGGATATTAAAAAGCAGAGACATCACTTTGCTGACAAAGGTCCATATTGTCAAAGCTATGGTCTTTCCAGTAGTTATGTACAGATGTGAGAGTTGGACCATAGAGAAGTCTGAGCACCAAAGAGCTAATACTTTCAAATTGTGGGGCTGGAGTAGACTCTTGAGAGTCCCTTGAACAATACAATCAAACCAGTCAATCCTAAAGGAAATTAACCCTAAATATTCATTGGAAGGACTGATGATGAAGCTCCAATAATGTGGCCACCTGATGTGAAGAACTGACTCATTGGAAAAGACCCTGATGCTGGGAAAGATTTGAGAATTCCACCTACTGAACACTTGGTGAGCTCACTGTGCACAAAGACCCCGTCCTGTCCGGAATCCTGGCAGTTACAGGAGGAATGTGCAGGCCCACATGTGGGGTGCCCGCAGTATTCCGGGAAGGAGAAGCCTGGCTCTGGAGTCAGAGGGCTGCCCCAGGAAGTGGCAACTCAGCCCCTGTAGTGTGAATGTGGGCCCTGAAAGAGAAAGGGCACCGGAGCCATCCTAGGGAGGGGTGGGGGCTCCCCAGAGAAGGGAGCCATTCGGAAACCAGCATTCCAGGGACAACCATTTGGGAACCAAGGAAGAGTCTAAAAGGAGCACCATCAGGGCATCCTTCCTGTCAGAAGGCACAGATCCAGAAACTCCCATCACTATGATGTCACATGACTGTGAAGAGGAATTCTAAGAGCACCCACTGCCTGGCACTGCCTCAGTATCCTTCCATTCAAACCAAACCTCCCGCCAGGCCTGTTTATCTTCACCAAGCCAGGCATTTGATGTCACGTCCCACCTTTCTGCTTCCTCCCTCTACCCCCAAGAGGGCACCACTGTGCCTCCCACTGGGTGGGAGAGGAAGTCTTCACCGGTTGCTCTGGTTCACAGGATGCCTTTGGGGTTGCAGTGGTACCTGTCTTAGTCACGTGGATGATCAGGGTGTCACAGTGACAGAGGCTCACCTGAGAGCTGAATAATCCTGGAGCGTTTAGAATCGTCACTTTGTTCCTAAGGTGAACTCCATAAGCGTCTTTCACCAACTCTCTCCTCCCAGGCCAGCGCTGCGCCTGACCCGTGTGGACGCATGGCAACAGCAGTCGTCTGCTTTGCGCTTAGTGTCATGTCATGTCATGCTTAGCACATGCGGTCTTCATGTGTGCCTGCGTTGCGCTGTTCACGGTGACACCGCTATCTGGTCAGGAGCCCCACACATGCTCTGCTCAGCTCGACGGACGACTCGGGCTTTGCTGTGGGCTGTAGATTCTGGTTTCCGCATGTGTCAATGTAGCTGCACCTCACTCTTCTTGGGTTGAGGTGAAGTGAAACCTTCTCTATGCCTTCTTAACTCTTGGTGCAATGAAGAATCCACCAAGGCCTTTGTCCACTTATCTATGGAGATGGTTCTATTTTATTAAAATTGAACTGAACAGGTAAAGGGTACAGTTTAGTTCAGCTCAGTTGCTCAGTTGTGTCTGACTCTTTGCAACCCCATGGACTGCAGCACACCAGGCTTCCCTGTCCATCACCAATTCCTAGAGCTTACTCAACCTCATGTTTATTGAGTCAGTGATGACATTCAACCATCTCATCTTCTGTTGTCCCCTTCTCCTCCTGCCTTCAATCTTTCCCAGCAACAGGGTCTTTTCCAGTGAATCAGTTCTTTGCATCAGGTGGCCAAAATATTGGAGTTCCAGGTTCAGCATCAGTCCTTCCAATGAATATTCAGGACTGATTTCCTCTAGGATGGACTGGTTGGATCTCCTTGCAGTCCAAGGGACTCTCAAGAGTCTTTTTCAACACAACAGTTCAAAAGCATCAATTCTTTGGCAGTCAGCCTTTTTTATAGTCCAACTCTCACATCCATACATGACTACTGGAAAAACCACAGCTTTGACTAGACAGACCTTTGTTGGCAAAGTAATGTCTCTGCTTTTTAATATGCTGTCTAGATTGGTCATAACTTTTCTTCTAAGGAGCAAGCTTCTTTTAATTTTATGGCTGCAATCACCATCTGCAGTGATTTTGGAGCCAAAGAGAATAAAGTCTATCTCTGTTTCCATTGTTTTCCCATCTATTTGCCATGAAGTAATGGGACCAGATGCCATGATCTTAGTTTTCTGAATGTTGAGTTTTAAGCCAACTATTTTACTCTCCTCTTTCACTTTCATCAAGAGGCTCTTTAGTTCTTCTTCACTTTCTGCCATAAGGGTGGTGTCATCTGCATATCTGAGGTTATTGATATTTCTCCCAGCAATCTTGATTCCAGCTTGTGCTTC
>SJYC01051531.1:0-32573 GCA_006408675.1 Madoqua kirkii | reverse complement strand
GCATCAGGTGGCCAAAATATTGGAGTTCCAGGTTCAGCATCAGTCCTTCCAATGAATATTCAGGACTGATTTCCTCTAGGATGGACTGGTTGGATCTCCTTGCAGTCCAAGGGACTCTCAAGAGTCTTTTTCAACACAACAGTTCAAAAGCATCAATTCTTTGGCAGTCAGCCTTTTTTATAGTCCAACTCTCACATCCATACATGACTACTGGAAAAACCACAGCTTTGACTAGACAGACCTTTGTTGGCAAAGTAATGTCTCTGCTTTTTAATATGCTGTCTAGATTGGTCATAACTTTTCTTCTAAGGAGCAAGCTTCTTTTAATTTTATGGCTGCAATCACCATCTGCAGTGATTTTGGAGCCAAAGAGAATAAAGTCTATCTCTGTTTCCATTGTTTTCCCATCTATTTGCCATGAAGTAATGGGACCAGATGCCATGATCTTAGTTTTCTGAATGTTGAGTTTTAAGCCAACTATTTTACTCTCCTCTTTCACTTTCATCAAGAGGCTCTTTAGTTCTTCTTCACTTTCTGCCATAAGGGTGGTGTCATCTGCATATCTGAGGTTATTGATATTTCTCCCAGCAATCTTGATTCCAGCTTGTGCTTCTTCCAGCCTGTCATTTTGCATGATGTACTCTGCATGTAAGTTAAATAAGCAGGGTGACAATATACAGGCTTGACATACTCTTTTCCCTATTTGTAATCAGCCTGTTGTTCCATGTCCAGTTCTAACTATTGCTTCCTGACCTACATACAGATTCTTTAGGAGGCAGGTCAGGTGGTCTGGTATTGCCATCTCTTTAAGAATTTTCCAGAGTTTGTTGCAGACCACACAGTCAGTCAAAGGCTTTGGCATAGTCAATAAAGCAGAAGTAGATGTTTTTCTGGAACTCTCTTGCTTTTTTTATGATCCAGTGGATGTTGGCAATTTGAACTCTGGTTCCTCTGCCTTTTCTAAATCCAGTTTGAACATCTGGAAGTTCACAGTTCACGTATTGTTGAAGCCTGGCTTGGAGAATTTTGAGCATTACTTTGCTAGCATGTGAGATAAGTATAATTGTGTGGTAGTTTGAACATTCTTTGACATTGCCTTTTTTGGGGATTGACATGAAAACTGACCTTTTCCAGTCCTGTGGCCACTGCTGAGCTTTCCAAATTTGCTGGCATATTGAGTACAGCACTTTAGGATTTGAAATAGCTCAACTGGAATTCCATCACCTCCACTAGCTTTATTCATAGTGATGCTTCCTAAGGCCCACTTGACTTCACATTCCACGATGTCTGGCTCTAGGTGAGTGACCACACCATCATGGTTTTCTGGGTCATGAAGACCTTTTTTGTACAGTTCTTCTGTGTATTCTTGCCACCTCTTCTTAATATCTTCTGCTTCTGTTAGATCCATACCATTTCTGTCCTTTATTGTGCTCATCTTTGCAAGAAATGTTCCCTTAGTATCTCTAATTTTCTTGAAGAGATCTCGTCTTTCCCATTCTACTGTTTTCCTCTATTTCTTTGCACTGATAACTGAGGAAGGCTTTCTTATCTCTCTTTGCTATTCTTTGGAACTCTGCATTCAAATGAGTATATCTTTCCTTTTCTCCTTTGCCTTTGATCACTTAACAGTGATCAAGACCACCCCCCAACCAAAAGAAATGCAAAAAGGCAAAAATGTTTGTCTGAGGAGGCTTTACAAATAGTTGAGAAAAGAAAAGAAGCTAAAGGCAAAGGAGAAAAATGGTACTTGTCTTGAGTAAACTCAGGAAAGAGATTTAGGAGTTGAGGCAGGACACCTGTGTACCAGTCCTCTTGGAGTTTTGCCCCATTCCCTCCTTCCTGGGTGGAGCTGAGCTGGGGTGGGGATCGTATCCCCTGGGGAGATGCCTTCAGTTCCCGGTCCCTCTTGTCCCAGCCCCCACTGTCCTCCTGCTCCTATGGGCCTCATCAGTCTGTTTCTGGTTGGGGGGGCAGTAAGTAGTGTGCCTGATGCTGGTGCCCACTCCCTCTATCGCTAGTGCCCACTGAGACTGCAGGCTCTTTCTCCCCTACTGTCCTAAGGGTTTGTTCACAAGGCGTCTCCTTTGTTCTGTCCCTCCTCAGCCAGGCTTTGAAAGCTTGAGTAGAATGAGTGATGCCTAAATTGACCCTGCACCCCCTTGGAGCCCCCAGAATCTCACACGCAGATCAGTATATGAGCCTCCTCAGTGCCGGCACCTCTCTCCAACGGCACTCACCCTGGACTCTCAGCTCCAGACCCAGAAGGGTTTCTGCTGCTCCCCAAGTCGCCTTCAACCTGCATGGGCAGGGGGTGGGTGTGGGAGGAACCCAGGGCCCACTCAGGATCTGAGCCTTCTGCACCCACACCCGCCCCCATGCCAGCCTTGAAGGGCCGTCACTGCAGGGAGAGTGAGCCTGGGGTAGGAAGGGACATGGAAAGTGTGAATGGCACCAGCTTTCCGATCCTGTTGTCTATCAGCTGCTTTGAACTCGGATGGGAGAATGTGTCTTTCCTGCCTGGCTTCTTCTGGCAGAGCACCTACAGGCCAAATTTGGAGGGGCCGAGGGGGCCCAAGGGAGGAGGGCAAAACAGACACGGGTCCAAATTTCCTGACACAAATGCTTTATTCATTAGAGCAGCTGATGTTTGTCATATGGGATTCAAGCAGCACGTCCCGTAGAGAAGGCTTCTGGGGCCCCACCGTCCACCCTGTCAAGGGCTTTCTGGGATGCCTGCCAAGTTCAAATCCCCTCTGGGCAGCAGAGAGGGGAGGTCCTGGCACCAGCTGAGGGGCTCCTGGAGCTTGTGAGAGAGACAGCAGCTTGTGGAGGGCGGGTGAGTGGCCGGTCAGTAGCAGAGCTCCGGGGCTGAGGTGGGGATGCAGCAGGCAGGGCGGGAGCATGCAGGCCGGCAGAGCAGGGACACAGAGGAGGCCGGGCGGCAGCAGCTGGGCTCGCAAGAGGGGGTGGGCACGCAGCGGGAGGGGCGGCACACAGGACGGCAGAGGAGGGACACGGAGGAGGATCTGCAGCAGGACGAGGGGGCTGAGCAGGGGGAGGCCTCACAGCACAGGGGCCTGCAGCAGACGGGCTCACAGCAGACGGGCCTGCAGCAGACAGGCTCACAGCAGACGGGCCTGCAGCAGACAGGCTCACAGCAGGCCTGCTGGCAGGGGGAGGAGCTGCAGCAGGAGGGCTGGCAGCTAGACTGTGGGCAACATGAGGAGGTTGAGCAGGGGGAGGCCTCACAGCAGACGGGCTCACAGCAGACGGGCCTGTAGCAGACAGGCTCACAGCAGACGGGCCTGCAGCAGACGGGCCTGCAGGAGACGGGCCTGCAGCAGACGGGCTCACAGCAGGCCTGCTGGCAGGGGGAGGAGCTGCAGCCGGAGGACTGGCAGCTGGACTGCTGGCAGCACGAGGCCGGGCAGGAGCTGCTGCAGGCTGGCTGGCAGCAGGGGCGGGACTCGCAGCTCACGGGGGCGCAGAGGAGGGTCAGGCGGGGGGCCGGGGCGCAGCAGCTAGGGGCACAGCAGGGGGGCTCGCAGCAGCTCTCTGGACAGGCATAGCTCAGGTCGCTGGAGCAGACAGACAGGGCGGAGGAAGCCATGGTGGAGGCGGTGGGGCTGCAGGAGGTGTGAGTGTGTGTGAGTGAAGTGCTGGGGATGTCTGCTTTTATGCCCGCCCTGGAGATGCGCGTGGCCCTGGTTGGAGGCTCCCACGCTCTCGCTTCCTTGTTGCTGTTTGGAGCTGACCCTCATTAGGGCTGCTGTGTTTTCTACAATTAGCTTTTACTCATTAAACATGTGAGTACATTGCAAGAGTCTGTTTTCCCATCTGTTCTTTGGTTCCAGAAAACTTGTGGAGAATGCAAGACGCAAGTTTCTGCTGAATGACTGCCAGGGTTCTTAAGTCACGTTCATGGAGAGAGGGGCTGAGCGTGAGACAAGTTCCCAGCCACTGCAGCCACTCCCCTCTTCACGCCAGCCTCGACAGTGTGAGAATACATAGGGAAAGATGCCTAGCTTTACCACAGCCCAAACTATACCTAAGAGCATTACTAAGAAGATAAGTTGTGAGCGAAATAGTAAACTTGATCAAAGAACACACACTGGGACCCGAGAGTTGTGAGCAAGAAACTCAGAGCTGTAGAGTGAATCACCACTTTTTCCGGATAAATCCTTCCCTGATGTAACTTCAATCAGAATCCAAAAGAAATACTTTCGGCATATAAAGTGAAGATATTGAACTGCTAGAAAATATTTGCAGTGTAAAATTTGGAAGTCTTTACAACTAAAGCAGGATATGATACAAAAGAATCAAACACAAGCACCAGTTCATTCAAACTTCCAATCAACATGTGAAAAGCTACTGGATATCACTGATAATTAAAAATCTCTGAATTAAAACACAAATATCCCACCTGCAAGATCAGCCAAGATTTACAACACTGATAATACCCAGGGCCGCACAGTCTGAGGTCCTCACTCTTCTTTAAAAATTAATTAGTTGACTTTTCGCCGAGCTGGGTCTTTGTTGCTGCATGTAGGCTTTCCCTGGTTGTGGCACACGGGGCTTACTCTTTGTTGCAGTGGGCAGGCTGCTCTTGGCAATGGCTTATCTTATTGAGGAGCACTGGCTTTAGGACATACGGGCTTAGGTAGTTGCGGCACATGGGCTATTCCCAGACCAGGGATCAAACTTATGTTCTTTGCATTGGCAGGTGGATTGTTAACCACTAGATCACCAGGGGAGCTCTAGGGGCCTCCCTGTTAGAAATCCTTAACAGGCACGTTTTTTATTACATGTAACTAATAATATAAAATTAACCATTTTAAAGTGTTCAATTCAGGGACGTTTAGTACAGTCACAACATTGTACAACTATGACCACTATCTAGTCCCAGGACATTCCCAAAAGCAAATCTTGTAGTATTAAGTGGACCCTCCCCAGGCCCTGTCCAACACCGCTCTGCTTTCTGTCTCTATGGTTTTGGCTGCTCTGCTCATTTCATATAAAAGGAATCACACACTAGGTGGCCTTTTGTGTCTGACTCCAACTTGGCATACATGTGGCATGCATGCCACTTTGTGGCATACCTGTGTGCATTATCCTTTTTTATGACTGAGTAACATTCCTCATAGAAACAGACAACATTTTCTTTACCCACAAGTCAATGAACATTTGTGCCATTTATACCTTTTGGTTAAAAAGATGCTTGCTCCTAGGAAGAGAAGCTATGACAAGCCTAGTGAAGTGAAGTTGCTCAGTCGTGTCCGACTCTTTGCGACCCCACGGGCTGTAGCCTACCAGGCTCCTCCATCCATGGGATTTTCCAGGCAAGAATACTGGAGTGACAAACCTAGACAACATATTAAAAAGCAGAGACATCATTTTGCTCATAAAGGTCTGTATAGTCATGTATGGATATGAGAGATGGGCAATAAAGAAGGCTGAGTGCCAAAGAATTGAGGCTTTTGGAGTATGGTGTTGGAGAAGACTCTTGAGAGTCTCTTGGACTGAAAGGAGATCAAACCAGTCAATCCTAAAGGAAATCAACCCTGAATATACACCGGAAGGACTGAAGCTGAAGCTCTAATACTTGGGCCACCTGATATGAAGAGCTAACTCTTTGGGAAAGACCCTGATGCTAGGAAAGATTGAGGGCAGGAGGAGAAGAGGGCTACAGAGGATAAGATGGTTGGATGACATTGTTGACTTAATGGACTTGAGTTTGAGCAAGCTCTAGGAGATGAGGATGGACAAGGGAATCCTGGGGTGCTGCAGTCCATGGGGTTGCAAAGAGTCAGACAGGACTGAGTGACTGAACAACAACGATACATTTTTCTTAGTGTGAACAAGGTGTGATGAATATTTGTGTACAAGCTTTTGTTTGAATATCTCTTTTTATTAATATGTCTTTTGGGTGTATACCTAGAAGTAGATTCGATGGGTTATATGGCAAACTTTTGAGGAACCGCTAGACTCTTTTCCAAAGCAGCTGTGCCATTTTACATCTCTACTGGCAATGTGCAAGGATCTCAGTTTCTTTACATGCTCATTGAGACTTATTTTCTATTCATTTATTTGTTTTAAATTATAGCCACCCTAGTAGACGTGAAGTGGCATCTCCTTGGTTTAACTTGCATTTCCCTAATGGCCAATGACATTGTCATTCCTTTCTTGTGCTTGTCTGTATATTTCCTTTGGGACAATGTCTATGACAGCAGTTTGTCCATTTTGAATTAGGTTGTTTGTCTTGTTGTCCAGGTGTTCTTTATGTACTCTGACTACTAGGCCCTTAATCAGAATTATTTTTGCAAATATTGCCCCTCATTTTGTGGGCTGGCTTTTCCCTCTCTTGACAGTGTCCTCTGACAGACTTTTAAAATGCAGATGAGATCTGATTTATCTGCTTACCAGGCACTGAGTGCTGGGTTTGGCTGCTCCAGCAAATACAGCACATGTGTTGTAGCAGCTGCAGTTGCTGTACCAGCTACTCGTTTGCAGTAGTTCTTTGTCTTTCCCAGGATCCAACTGGCTTTTGTAGACTAGTGAATGGAGATGTTATGGGGAACCACCCCCACATCCTTCAGGTCTGTAAAGCAGCAGTAATTTCCGCCACTGCTCCCAGCTTGCAGTGCTGGTTTTGAAGCACTCTCCTGACTCGGGGCACAGGGGAAGCAGTTTCAGACGCTTATCTTTCTTAATATGAGAATTCCTTCCAAAGCTTGGAATGAATGTGGGGCTGTTTTAAACCCAGGAACTTCCATTCCAATTACACATCCAGAGACATGGGAATGACCTTTGAGTTGGTCTGTGGGCCTGGTGGACCCTCTCTGAGCTGAATGTAGCCTGGACTTGAATAAAGACAATCCTTCCCTCTGTCCTATGGACACAGAGCCCATAATGGTGTTTCAGGACTGAACTCTGTGCTCAGCCATCCTTGAAATGTTGGGGTTCTTCTCTTCCCTCATGTTGTTGCATGGGTGAATGCTGGGGGTGGGGAAAAACTGGGATAATTCTTACTATATAACCTTGTCTTGGGGCTTCCCAGGTGGCTCAGTGGTAAAGGATCTGCCTGCCAATGCAGGAGATGCAGGTTCAATCCCTGGGTTGGGAAGATCCCCTAGAGGAGGAAATGGCAACCCACTCCAGTATTCTCACTTGGAGAATCCCATGGACAGAGGAGCCTGGAGGGCTGCAGCCCATGGGGTTGCACAGAGCTGGACACAACCAGCGACTGAGAGTGCATGCATGCACACGTCTCTTGACTGCAGGGCTCTTCTGAGGTGGGAGCACTTTCAAGAAAATTGGCAAACACTGCAAATCACCATCTTTTTTTCGGGAAGCTAGTTTCCATCACTCATATACTCTTCAAATTCTGTAAAACAAAATACCCACCCCCCAAACCAACCACCTAAAATAGCAGAAATCTAAGATGGTTGAATGGGAAGGGGAGGGAGTCACCCCAGAAAGCTTGATCCCCCTCCTGAGTCCTAGATCCAAGCTGGATCTAAATGTTCCTGAGGCAGGAACACCTTGATCATGTCCAGAAGAACATCTTGATCAAGTTACCAGTAGTTTAACAGCCAATTTGTGACATTCCTGAGTAGTTAATGCTTGACTCTTGCCACTTAGTACGAGTCAGCTCCAGATGGTTCCAGTGAGGTTGCTGGCAGTAATCTAACTGGCTGTATATCACTTTCCCCATGGAAATCTGTGTTTTGAGAACCACCTCCAATAACTCCCTCCAAGATTCATGCGCAGAGGTCTGGCTTGCATCATAGTCCCCTCCACCTGTTTTGTTAATTCCCCTTATGGGTTAATAGTTTATTAAGTTTTGCTTTATCTTTCCATTATTTTTTTCAGATGTGACCGAAAATCTGTGTTTGTTTATTCTCCTTTCTTACAAAAGGAGTGGCCTTTTATACAGCCTGGTCGGCACCTTACTTTTCCCTTCATGCACATGTCCTGGAGCCCACTCGAGAGCAGTGTACTGAGACCTCCTTCACTCCTTCTTGGAGCCACACAGCACTCCATGTATGAATGCAGCATAGTCAGTTGATGGACAATTGTTTTTATTCCTGTACTTTACTATTTTGAGTAACACTGCAGTGAACAGATTGTCATTGTTCAGTCACTTAGTTGTGTCCTACTCTTTGTGATCCCATGGGCTGTGGCACACCTGGCTTCCCTGTCCTTCTCTATCTCCCGGAATTTGCTCAGATTCATGTCTGTTGTGTCAGTAATGCCATCCAATCATCTCATCCTCTGTCTCCCCTTTCTCGTCCTGCCCTCAATCTTTCCCAGCATCAGGGTCTCATGTACTAATTTTGCCAGTATATCTTTGGGATGCAGTTCTAGATTTTAATGCTTATTGTTTATCACTGGATGAGGGGTGGTGGTGCTCAATAGCATCTGATTTTGTGACCCCATGGACTGTAGCCCGCCAAGCTCCTCTGTCTATGGAATTGCACAGGCAAAAATACTGGAGTGGGTTTCACTTCCTGCTCCAGGGGATCGTCCCAACTCAGGGATTGAAGCCATGTCTCCCGTGTCTCCTGCATCGGCAGGTGGATTCCCTACTCCTGAGCCACCGGATCAACATGAAGTGTCAGTAGAGCCTGCCAAGTCCCCCTTTGTATTGGGTTGTTCCAGTTTGCACTCCTGTGAGTAGCGTGTGAGAATCTTATACAACTTTTCCAACTGCATTTGTCACCAAGGTTTTTGTCATTCTGATAGCTAAGAAATAGAATCTCTTGCGGTTTTCAAAATATGTACCTTTCTTTTAATATGACTTTGAGAATCCTTTTGTATATTCAAACCCATTTGCATTTCATTTTCTGTGAGTTGATGTTCATTATCTCCAGCCCACTTCAAATATTGATACGTTGGTCTTTTCCCCCCTGATTTTGGCAGCTCTTAAATATCAGCAAAATAGCACATTTTCTGTGGTGCAAGTTCAGTTCAGTTCAGTCACTCAGTCATGTCTGACTCTTTGCTACTCCAAGGACTGCAGCACACCAGGCCTCCCTGTCCATCACCAGCTCCCAGAACTTACTCAAATTCATGTCCATCAAGTCTGTGATGCCAATCCAACCATCCCATCCTCTGTCGTCCCTTTCTCCTCCTGCCTTCAATCTTTCCTAGCATCAAGGTTTTTTCCAGTGAGTCAGTTCTTCACATCTGGTGGTCAAGTATTGGAGCTTCACAAGTTACATGTATTTTTTTCCTAACATTAATTTTTTTTTTTGCTACCCGCAGGCTTCCTCTAGTTGTGTGAGCAGAGCGCACTCTCTAGCTTCTCTTGCTGTGGTTTCTCTTGTTGTGGGGCACAGGCTCTGGAGCATTCAGGCTTCAGTAGCTGCAGCACCTGGGCTCGGTGGTTTCGGCTCGTGGGTTCTAGGCTCTCAGGCTTCAGTAGTTGTGGTGCATGGGCTTAGCTGTTCTGAGGCATGTGGAATCTTCCCGGACCAGGGATTGAATCCATGTCCCTTGCATTGCAGGCAGATTCTTAACCCCTGGACCACCAGGAAGTCCCCTAACTAGTTTTTTGTCTTATGCTTTCCTTATGGTATTATTTTTATCACTCTATCTGTCTGTTTCTATCATCTATCTATATCTATTTTAATGTAGAACAAAAGGACACCTAAAGATAGTGGAAAAATTCCACAGCTCATTGATGGTTCTGTCCTCATTTTAATTCAAGTTTCTTTACTGTACAATCAAATCCTTTTCTCAGCAGTGGCAAAAAAAAAAGTGCAAAAAAAAAAAAAAGAAAAAAATAAGTAATTGCCCAGCAAATGGATAAATAAATGCATGAAGTGCTTTATTCAGAGTCAGAGAGCTTGTTTCTGCCTTCCAGAAGTGTTACCTTAGAGACCATGGTCATCTTCGTCTGTACAAGGCGGTAATTAAGCCTGTTGGGCCGACACTACTGGGGCTGTGCCCACATGCTCCCTCCCATTTCCCATGCTTGTGCGCCTCTTGGGCTTGCTCAGCGCAGTCCTCACCTGCAGGTCTCCTTGCAGGACTGCTTGGGGGAGCTACTCTGCCACACATCTTAGCCTGCAGTGCCTGGGGATTTGGATCCATCTAGACAGACAGAGGAGCACCCAGATTCCTTCTCCAAGATGTGATGTGCACTCAGTGCCCCTGTGGGATCGGGCTAGGACTTCACCTTCTTTCAGCCTCTGATCTGGTGGTCCCAGCCCTTTGTCAGGCTCTCCTGGGAGCACTTCCTGAGCACCTAATGCACGCTCCTGGGGAATCTGCATCACCTTCGGCATGTGAGGGCTGCAACACAATGTGTGTGGGGAGCTCCGTGCACAGGTGAGCATCCTCAGCATCGTACCTGAGACAGAGTCGGTCTGACTGGGTCCTCTGCCTCCCACCCCGACCCCCTCCCCACGCCTAAGCTCTGAGGATTTTCCATGATGCCACTTCCTGGCATCTCCTTGAAGCTAGAGTGTCACTCTTTGGGGCCCAGATAACTTCATCTTCTTTTCAAATCCTTCCCCAATATGACTCAGCACTAGCTGGCATTTCTCCCCCTGAACTCCCACATCACCTATGCCAAAGCACATAATTCATGGTTCATAATTACTCTCTCATCTCAGTTTTTAAATTTATTTCAGGTATATAAATCGTAGCACACATCAAGTCAAGATAAATAACTACTACACATCATTGACTAAATGCCAGATTTTTCTTCCTTTCTTTATTTTTTAAATTATGAAAGTATGATAGCACATTTACAGGAAACTTGGAAAATACAGAACAAAGTTACGTATAGTTTCACTATATATTACAATTATTTTTGTAAGTAGTTGAAGATTTTCAGTTGGAATTTCAATATCAAACTCTCAAAAGTAGAATGAATAGCCAGAAAAGTAGAAGGATATGGCAGACCTGAAAAGCACCGGGAACAAATTCAAAGCAATTAAGATTTATGTAATTTTCACACAACAGCAGGATACAAATGCTATTCAAGTTTTCACAGACTAGAAACCAAGAAACACTAGAACATATCCAGGGACATAAAACAGGGTGCAAAAATTTCATGGTCTAATCGTATTGGAATCACACAGTGTCTTTTTGCTCATCACTGTAGAATCATCTTAGAAATCAATATTAAAAGATATTTGAAACCAACCCACATATTTTCAAGTTCAAGGTGTCATTTACCAAGAGAGAGCTTTGACTTAGCTGTTGAAAGTCAAGGCCAATTTCAACATCTCTGAATGGGGGGAGACAGCTTCCAAATGATGGCATAGCAGGGTTTAGTTGGAAGCCACTGTTTCTGCTTAGACTCCGTAAAATAATGGAGTATCTTCTATGGATGACATCTTGAGAAAAGATGGCCTGTGATGTGTGTACGTGTGTTGTTTAGTACTTTGTCCCAGATGGACCTAGTATGAACATCATCAAACAGCTTACAACATGAATTATCTGAAAGCCTCCAGGTAAATGAAGACGCCTAAATTATTAGAGCATCACAGATCTCTTTTTCAGTTTCAAAAGCAAAAAAAGCAACAACAAAGAATGTCCTTCTCATCAAAGCTGATGATGTCTTTATTTCAAATAGGAGAGGAATGGCTCAGTTGAACAAGCATTGAGCACCTACTGTATGTGAGCACAGCACTATGCCTAAAGCCAGAGATACAGATTAACAGCCTGACCCTGACTTCCCTGGGCTGTGCAGCCTGGTTGGCTGACCTGGACTGGGGTCAGGAACATAGTTTCTGCTGTTGGAGAGACAGAAGCCCCAGACTCTTTCCTCTGTCTCTGGCCCCCAGATGCTCTAAGCAGTCAGGTTTGCCTGCAGAAGTAACAGAAGCGCAAATTCTATTGATGATAAGTACCAGGGGTGGATGAGGCGGCCCCACTGCTGATCTGGGAGGCCAGGGTGGGGGTGAGGAGGGAAGGACAGAGCAGGGAACCGGCTGAAGGACATCTTCCTCGGAAGCCCAAGAGCCCTGCCTTCCAGAACCCATGGGGCTTGAATTCCTCTGCGCCGCCAGCCCTCTGGGAAGCTGGGAGCAGCTCTTCCTGAAGGAGACAGTGGGTGCTTCACCGCTTGCCCCGTGACCTGTGTCCTGCTGTGCAGTCAGTTCACAGAATGCAGACAGGCTGGGTCTGGCCCATGGCTGTGTATTTGCAGAGCAAAGGCAACAGAGTCACTGACTTCTCAGGAGCCTCAAAGCTACAGTTTTTCCAATAGCCATGTACAGGTGTGAAAGCTGAACTGCAAAGAAGGCTGAGCATCAAAGGACTGATGCTTTCGAACACTGGTGTTAGATAAGACTCTTGAGAGTCTGTTGGAGTTCAAACCAGTCAATCCTAAAGGAAATCAACTCTGAATATTCATTGGAAGGACTGACGCTGAAGCTCCAATACTTTGGCCACCTGGTGTGAAGAATCAACTCAGTGTAAAAGATCCTGATGCTGAGAAAGATTGAAAGCAGGAGGAGAAGGGGGTAACAGTGGATGAGATGGTTAGATGGCATCACTGACTTAATGGACAAGAGTTTGAGCAAAGTCTGGGAGACAGTGAAGGACAGAGAAGCTTGGCATGCTGCAGTCCATCGGGTTGCAAAGAGTCAGACACAACTAAGCAACAGAACAGCAACAGGAGTCTCACCTGGCACAGAGGGTCAAGGCTTCACAGGACTGCCCTTAGGGGCCCTGAGCCTTGCATCCGGCAGGGCATCCTTTCTCGTGTTCAGGGTGGTACCTCAGCTGATCCAGCAGACTAATTCACATGGAATGTAAATATTTGGGTTCAGGATGCTGAGTTCATGCCAACGTCAGTGATACTTGGTGTGCAATCTTGTCAAACAGGAAGAAAACCAAAACATTTCTCTGATAAAAACAGTCCTATGTGGAAACAGGAAAGAATGAAATAGGGAAAACTGCTAGACCATTCAGGTATGACCTAAATCCAATCCCTTACAATTATACAATGGAAGTGACAAATAGGTTCAAGGGATTAGATCTGATAGAGTGCTTGAAGTACTATGGATGGAAGTTTGTGACATTGTACAGGAGGCAGGGATCAAGACCAGCCCCAAGAAAAAGAAATGCAAAAAGGAAAAATGGTTGTCTGAGGAGGCCTTACGAATAGCTGGGAAAAGAAAAGATGTGAAAGGCGAAGGAGAAAAGGAAAGATATACTCATTTGAATGCAGAGTTCCAAAGAATAGCAAGGAGAGATAAGAAAGCCTTCCTCGTGATCAATGCAAAGAAATAGAGGAAAACAGTAGAATGGGAAAGACTAGAGATCTCTTCAAAAAAATTAGAGATACCAAGGGAACATTTCATGCAAAGATGGGCTCAATAAAGGATAGAAATGGTATGGACCTAACAGAAGCAGAAGATATTAAGAAGAGGTGGCAAGAATACACAAAAGAACTATGCAAAAAAGGTCTTCATAACCCAGATAACCACGATGGTGTGATCACTCACCTAGAGCCAGACATCATGGAATGTGACGTCAAGTGGGCCTTAGGAAGCATCACTATGAATAAAGCTAGTGGAGGTGATAGAACTCCAGTTGAGCTGTTTCAAATGCTAAAGTGCTGCATTCAATATGCCAGCAAATTTGGAAAACTCAGCAGTGGCCACAGGACTGGAAAAGATCAGTTTTCATGCCAATCCCCCAAAAAGGCAATGTCAAAGAATGTTTAAACTACTGCAGAACTGTACTCACTTCACATGCTAGCAAAGTAATGCTCAAAATTCTACAAGCCAGGCTTCAACAGTATGTGAACCATGAAGTTCCAGATGTTTAAGCTGGATTTAGAAAAGGCAGAAGAACAAGAGATCAAATTGCCAACATCCATTGGATCATGAAAAAAGCAAAAGAGTTCCAGAAAAACATCTACTTCTGCTTTATTGACTATGCCAAAGCTTTTGACTGTGTGGATCACAACAAACTGTGGAAAATTCTGGAAGAGATGGGAATACCAGACCACCTTCCCTACCTGATAAATCTGTATGCAGGTCAGGAAGCAACAGTTAGAATTGGACATGGAACAATGGACTAGTTACAAATCGAGAAAGGAATATGCCAAGGATGTATATTGTCATCCTGCTTATTTAACGTATTTGCAGAGTACATCATGCAAAATGCTGGGCTGGAAGAAACACAGGCTGGAATCAAGATTGCCAGGAGAAATATCAATAACCTCAGATATGCAGATGACACCACTCTTATGGCAGAAAGTGAAGAAGAACTAAAGAACCTCTTGATGAAAGTGAAAGAGGAGAGTGAAAAAGTTGGCATAAAACCCAACATTCAGAAAACTAAGATCATGGCATCTGGTCCTATCACTTCATGGCAAATAGATGGGGAAACAATGGAAACAGTGAGAGACTTTATTTTAGGGGCTCCAAAATCACTGCAGATGGTAACTGCAGCCATGTAATTAAAAGGCACTTGCTCTTTAGAAGAAAAGCTATGACAAACCTAGACGTATTAAAAAGCAGAGACATTACTTTGCCAACAAAGGTCCATCTAGTCAAAGCTGTGGTTTTTCCAGTTGTCATGTATGGATGTGAGAGTTGGACTATAGAAGACTACAGAAGACATTGCTTCTGTAGTTCAAGGAAGAGGAAAGAACGGGAGAAGGAAAGGTAGTCCCTGAGTCAGAGAAGGAAATGCTTTCTCAGAAGCACCAGCAGATTTCTGTCTATTCTTTGTTTGCAGGAAGTGTCATGTGGCCACCTGTATTTTCAGGAGAGTCTGAAAGAAAGCTGAGTGCTAAAGAATTGATGCTTTTGAACTATGGTGTTGGAGAAGACTCTTGAGAGTCCCTTGGACTGCAAGGAGATCCAACCACTCCATTCTAAAGGAGATCAGTTTTGGGTGTCCATTGGAAGGACTGATGCTGAAGCTGAAGCTCCAATACTTTGGCTACCTGATGTGAAGGGCCAACTCACTGGAAAAGACCCTAATGCTGGGAAAGATTAAAGGCAGGGGGAGAAGCGGACGACAGCAGATGAGACAGTTGGATGGCATCACCAACTCGATGGACATGAGCTTGAGTATGCTCCAGTAGTTGGTGATGGACAGGGAAGCCTGGTGTGCTGTAGTCTATGGGGTTGCAAAGAATCACACACAACTGTTCGACTGAATTGAACTGAACTGATGTGGAAATACCTCCCAACCTATACCTCCAACAATACATGGTTATCTTATCAGTGTCAGAAAAGGTTTTCCAGTGAAATCTCTCTTTACCCTTTCCATCTCCTCTTACTGGCAATCTTGCCAGTCTTGGCCAGACATAGAGAAGGACAGGTTAGAAAGGAACCTAATTTATGCTAAAAACAAAAGAAAGTCAATTGAAAGACAAAAACTGAGGTTCCCAAGAAACAGAGGTTTCACCTTCGTATTGCCCGATTCATTACCAGACCCCATGGGACTCCGTTACCACCCCAGGGTGTACAGTCACTGTGCAGAACTCTGGGACATCAGAACCTGGCCACACAGCTTCAGCCATGGACACTTGCCCAGGAAGCCTGTATGTGCTTGCCCCCTGTGTCTTTAGGAGCAACAGTACACTTGTGACTGGCCAAAATGCCCTCCTGACTTCAGTCCAGATCTATTCTGATCATATCACAAAGCCTCCCCTATAAACCCAGGTACATCCTCGGGGCATTTAGCTACAAATAACAGATCCTCCAACTAATCCAGGTTTATTAATGTGTATGTCTCACATTATAAGAAATCACATGGTAGGCCCCATATTTAGGCAAGTAGCTCAGCAACGCCATCAGGGACTCTGGTTCTTCTGTCTCTCTGGTCTACTACCATTAATGTTGTCTTTCATCCCCAGATCATGCTTCATGATAGCAAGATAGCTGCAGCAGCTCCAGACATTGCTTCTGTAGTTCAAGGAGGAGGAAAGAACAGGAGAAGAAAGGGTAGTCCCTGAGTCAGAGAAGAAAATGCTTTCTCAGAAGCAGCAGCAGATTTCTGTCTATGCCTTGTTTGCAGGAAGTGTCACGTGGCCACCTGTAGCTTCAGGTGAGTCTGAAGAGGTCAATACTTTTAGCTGGTCATGTTACTTGCCTGGGTATAATTGGGATCCTGTTGGTTAGGATGTGGGGAAAGGATATTGAGCTGGCAATGAACAGTGCCTTCCCAGTGGCTAAGTGAGGAAACTGGAATTTCCACCCAGTGGGGAGATCTGTGCAATGAGAAGTAGTAAACTTTTTGTGAGGAGGGGCTGCACACACCACTGGGCCCTGTATGCTTTGTGTCTTGAAAATTTATAGGTCTTACTTCTAAAACTCTCTCATTCTTCAAGGACTGTTCAGAGAAGTTTAGTCTAAAAGAACTGACATGGGGCGTCCCTGGTGGTCCAATGGTTAAGATTCTGAGCTTCCAAAGCAGGGGTCCAGGTTTGATCCCTGGTCAGGCAAAAGGAAAAAGGGGTGGGAGAGGATAAGATGGTCAGATAGCATCAATGACTCAATGGACATGGTTTGAGCAAACTCCAAGAGATAGGGAAGCCTGGCATCCTCAGTCCATGGGGTCACAGTCGGACCTGACTGAGCTGCTGAACACACAGGGAATTCAGATTCCACATGCTGCGCGGTCCAAAAAAATAAAGAACCGACAACATCAGATGCTGGCATATTTGGCAAAATGCAATTCTGTCCAGGATGACTGGAGAATTCCCCACGCTGGGAACTGAGAGACAGGCGCAGGAGACTCTGAGCAAAAGGCAGAGATGGGGTGTCTGCAGTGGCAGTGTCCCTGGATGTGGATGAGGGTCTCCGGGCTGGGCGGGGACCCCCTGGACCCCCACCCCAACTCCCAGGTCCCAACGCTTGACCCTGCTGTGTGCTGCTTTCAACCCAGGCACTCCGGCTTTGACCACAGTGGGGCGACCTCACCCCTCACAGTGACCTCGTTCTGGATGCTGTCTCCCTGACCTACTTTTATCCCTGAAGTGTAAACTGGAATTCCAGTTGTTGAAAACTTACGACAAAAAGAGGCAACTCTTGACACCACCCTGGGGGCTCGCATCAGCCATGGATGGCTGTGACACCCTGCGTGCTGGAGGAATCTGGGGCTCTCACTGATCCTGGCCACCCCGTGAGTCCCCAGGCCACACTGTCACATGCTCACCTAGGCAGGACCCCCCTGTGGTAACGGTCCCCCAGGACTGTGGTCTGCAGGTGTGTGGTCATGGACCAGAGTGAGGCTACGCCTCAACCTCAGTCTCTGGAGGCGGCGAGGAAGCCGAGGTGCCGATAAGCTGGGCCACAGAACCCGGAATGGGAGATGAGTGACGGGACAAAGCACCCCGGAAGGACCCACAGTTCATCCGTGTCTGCCTCAGATGAGCCCAGGTCCTCTGAGGGGCGAGAGCTGGGAAGGGCCTGCCGATGACTTGGCAGCATCTTCCCGTGTTGGTCCTGGATCCACCCATCTGAATGAGTGTGTTGCCTAAGTCAGCTTGTGCCTCCCCAGGTGGTGAGCAACCCCGAGACCAGGTACCCGTCCCCTCCTGCCCCAGGCCTAACCTGCCCAGGGTTCCTGCTCTGGGGGCCAGCTCAGAGCCTCACTACCCTGCCTCCACCTCCCTGGGCTCAGGCTTCTTGGCCCCTCCATCCTTTATGAGGGTCTGGGTTCCAAACCCAAGCCTGGCCCACGCCTGGGAATGAGGGACCCCCATGGGGAGAGCTGGGAAGTCACCTCTGAGCCAGGGGAACGTGAGGTCACATGGAAATGCTGTTTTCAGCTGAAGAATCAGTTGTCACCAGGTGAACACTGGGTCTGTGCATCCTCACAGGCAGATGGGTGCCCCGAGGGGCCTGGGGTCTGACCACAACCCTGCTTCCTCCTTTTCCTGTCTTTGCTCCCTTCTCCAGCTCTGATTGTATCTTCAAATGCTATGGACATCTATAAACCCCAGAGCAAGATAGGTCAGTAATAAACAGAAGCAGTCCTGGGTTTGGGGAAGTCCTGGGCACATCCCTTGCTTGGGGAAGCCAGGCACGTCTCCACAGTGCCAGGGCAAGTGGGTCAAAGGCAGGCACCTCGCAGATCTCTTCCCTGCCCAGAAAGAGCACACAGGCTGCTGGCCCTCCTGAAACCTGCCCAGCACGGCTCTGTGTTTGGGTGGTTTGGGGATGTGTTCTGGTTTTCCAGCGGAGCTTCCTCAGGTCACCCTTATAAGTGCAGACAGACAGAGACGCAGGGACACAGAGACAGAGATAGAGACATTTGGGTGTTCTCCTGATGGTCCAGGAGGCCCTGCTCCAGCCTCATTCGTCACCCACTTTGGGGCTGCACCCCCTCTGGTCCATCCTGCCTAGCACCGCTGTAGACTCAAGGGCAGTTTCCTGATGCTTCCAGACACAGGATTCCAGCGCCCAAGGACAGTGACACGGCAGAGGGGGATGAGGGATGCTCCCTGACTCCCGGTGGGTGCATAGCTGTGCCACACGTGGAGAAAGCGCTCACCCCTCCCTGCTCGCAGGGTGTGGAGGAAGTGGTCCTGGGGTGCTATCCTGGTGGCAACTCCCCTGACTCACCCACGAAGCAGAGCTCACTTGCACCACTGGCCTCATGATTCTGTCCTTCTCAGGTGTGCTGTGTCTGGTCGTACCTGGGTGACTCACTGGGCAGGAACTCTGAAGGAAGGGAGGGAACTGGGTCATCCTCAGTGTGGCAGGGAGGCAGGATGGCTGTCAGGAGCCCACTGCACAGATAAAGGAAACTGAGGCCAGCCTCCTCCCTGCCTGTCCTCTGACCTGTCCACAGAAGCCTCCTCTCCGCCCTTCTCATGTCTGCTGCCCTCCACCTGGCCCCAAAGGAGGATGCCCAAGACTCCTTGTCCCCTCCATATCCTCCCATGTGGCCTCTATCAATTATCCCCTTCAAGGCTGGCGTCTGTCTCCAAAGCCTGGGAACTGCCCAGACAGCGTATGGGTCCACTGTAGGAGAACCCAGAGACCCGAGCACCTTTGGGGGCAAACCCAGGGGGCCCTGAGCTATTGGAGTGGATTTCCCAGGTGGGAGACGCCCACGGACAAAGGGGCCTGGTAGGCTACAGTACATGGGCTCACAGAGTCGGACAGGACTGAGTGACTAAGCACAGCACCACCCCGACACAAGGAAGGAAAATTAACCCCCATCCCCCTCTCCTGGGTTTCATCACTGAGCTTGGTGGGTTTTGTGGGGAGAATCATGCTGACATGGAAAGCCAAGACCCAGCATGTTATCTGGAATCTTGTCCTCAGGAAAAAGCAGAGTGGCTGGCAGTCACTCCAGACCCCACCCCAACTGCTTCCACTTCTCCTGCCCCTGAAGGGACCCTTTGTGAACAGATATGATAAATGAAACACTGGCCTCCGTTCACTGATTTTGCAAACCACATGGCAGGCCTCGTTTCTAGATGAGAGGGTGGCCAAGATCTTGGAGCCCAAAGGGGACCTCAGGAGAGCAGATGTGTTTTCAGTCAGTCCAGTCACTTGGTTGTGTCCGACTCTTTGCGACCCCATGGACTGCAGCATACCAGGCTTCCCTGTCCATCACCAACTCCCGGAATTTGCTCAGACTCACATCCATCAAGTCGGTGATGCCATCCTCTGTTGTCCCTTTCTCCTCTTGCCCTCAGTCTTTCCCAGAATCAGGGTCTTTTCTAATGAGTCAGTTCTTCACATCAGGTGGCCAAAATATTGGAGCTTCAGCTTTAGCATCAGTCCTTCCAGTGAATATTCAGGACTGATTTCCTTTAGGACTGACTGGTTGAATCTCCTTGCAGCCCAAGGGACTCTCAAGAGTCTTATCCAGCACCACAGTTCAAAAGTGTCAATTCTCTGGGGCTCAGCCTTTTTTGTGGTCCAACTCTCACACCCATACATGACTACTGGAAGACAGACCTTTTCTGGCAAAGTAATGTCTCTGCTTTTTAATATGCTGTCTAGGTTGGTCATAGCTTCTAAGGAGCAAGCGTCTTTTAATTTAATTAATATGTTTCTTAGCACTCAAAAAAAAGAGAAGAATTAGTGACTTTACTATAAGGAATAAACAGATTTTTAGGGTTTTGAGGACCACGGTAACATAAGCGATTAAAACGTATATGCTGTAGACATTTTCTCTGAAGGAAAGGAGATTGCAAAACTACCAGTTCCGTCAGTAGATGTAACGACTTGGAGGGTTCTGTAACTCATGCTCAACTCCCATAAGGGGAATTAGGGTGGCACAGGTACCTGTGCTGCTTGGCTGACTCTGGGCTCATTTTCTTGGTTGGCTCTGTGCAAGGTGAATGCAGGGGAGGTGGTCACTAGGAAACACGTGGACTTCTCCCTGGTGACTGGGGGTTTCTGTGTCTGCTGAAAACTCTGAATCCACAGCTGGGGCCAGTATCTCTCCTGGGTCCCCAGTCTGCTCCTGGGCATCAAGGCAGATCATCCATGTCCAGAATGGGGCTCCAGGTCCCCTGAAACACCTTCCTCTTTCCTGTCATTGTAGTGAACGAAGCGCCACCTGCTCCAGTGAAACCTCAGCACCATCCTTGACTCCTGTGTCTCTCACCTCTCAACCCAGCGACCATCAGATGCCCATGTTGCTCCCTCCAGACCTCAGATCCTTCCCCTTCTCTCCGTTCATCCTGCTCCAGCCCTGATCCAAGTCGTCACCTCTTCTTCCCCAGACTATTGTGATGAAATTTTAACAATTTTTTATTAATTAAAAATATTTTATTGAAATATAGTTGATTTACAATATTGTGTTTATTTCTTCTGTATAGCAAAGTGACGGTTACACAGACAGACAGACAGACAGAATATTGAATATAGTTCCCTGTGCCATATAGCAGGACCTTGCTGTTTATCCATCCAACATATAATAGTTAGAAGCTGCTAATGACGAACTCCCATTCCTTCCCTCTGCCTCCCTCCTCTCCACTGGTAACCACAAATCTGTTCTCTATCTGATGAACTTTTAGTTTCCTTCCCTATACTGACCTTGACCCTTTCCATACAGTTTCTCTGCCACCGTGACCAAACTCTTACAAAACACCCACTGCTTAATCCTTGTGTGGCATCCAGGGGCTTTCGGATAATGTGAAGATTCCAAATTGGAACCTTCTTGCTCCTCTTGCACAGCTCACCTTTGTAAGGTGTGGTATTCAGGAAATGCCAGCTGGGTGACTAAAACTGAAAAGAAAGAAGGAAAATCCTTTATTTAATCCTTTATGAATTCTCTATACACAGCACAACTTATTCCACAGCATGTGGATAAACTGATTTAAATCCCCGTCCTATCTCTCAGTAGCTACCAAAGTCTCCTGCCCGACACTCCCCCTGCCTCCCACCAGCCCCGCTGCCCTTTGCCCAGTCTCACCCTTGCTCCAGCTGCAAGCAGCACTGCTTTTCTCGAAGCCCTTCCCCACAGCCACCATGCCATGGAGCCCAGAAGTCGACCAAAGAGCAGGTAGTTTGCAGAGCTGTTGGGAAAGAGTCTTATGATCACATCCTGCATCTTCTCCTGGGGGTCTGCCTTCTTGTTTGTTTAGATTTGCTTTGACTCAAGTGCCAAAGACCCATAAATTTAATGGGAATCTTGCAATCTTGTTATAGTTCCTCCATGTCTCCAGGGCCCTAGAATTTCTAGATTATAAATAAAATCCCGTGGAATCATGGGCTCTCATAGCTTTGTCTGACCATGCAGCTGCTAAATGGATTCTCCAGAAGTCACAGACACAGCCTCCCCCTGAAATGTCAACTCACAGCTTCAGGGCTGTTGATGCAGCTGAGCACCCTCCTGCTAGGGAACAGACAGGACTCTTTGGGGAGGATGGAACTGGTTAGAAACTGGAGGAGCCAGCCTGCCACCCATGCCTCCATTTGTACTTTGACCCTGAGCCCACAAATTTTAGCAGGTCCTTTTCAGGTAATTCATGGTGGGACCAGGACTTGAATGTAAGTCCGACCATACACATACAGATTTTTCTAATTACATATGCTACACCATGCATTTGGAGAAATGGAACTTGTAAACTTGAGGAAAAAATACATGTAAGGAAAATATTTACTGTTGCACCTAATAAGGAGTCAGCAGAAACATATTTCAAAATGCCTACTTAACACAAATGCATACGTGCATGCTAAGTCTCTTCAGTTGTGTCCGACTCTTTGTGACCCCATGGACTGTAGACTGCCAGGCTCCTCTGTCCATGGGATTCTCCAGGCAAGAATATTGGAGTGGGTTGTCATTTCCTCCTCCAGGGAATCTGCCCGACCCAGAGATTGAAACTACATCTCCTGAGTGTCCTGAATTGGCAGGCGGATTCTTCACCACTAGCTCCACCTGAGAAATTCTAATACAAGTACATCAGTTAGTTACTCATACATAACAACCATCTCCAATTCTTAGTACCTTAAAACAATCGTTTATTCAGTTTAAGATTCTGCAGGTCACAAGTTAAGCTGGGTCATCCATATGGTTCTTCTGTTTCCTACAGGGCCCTTGTGGGTCTGGGGTACACTACAGGCCAGCTAGATGATTCAGCTCCTGGAGGCTGGCTGACTGTTGACTGGAGCACTGGACTGAGTACAGTCATCACCAAGCAGGCTAGTCTGTGCTCAATCTATGGGCAGCTGGGGTGACTTCCAAGAGAGAAAGTGGAAGGATGGAAGGCCTCTAGAGGCCTAGGCCATGTTCTATTAATGTCCAGAGCAAGTCCCAACATGCACCCAGATTTCAGGGGACCTGAATTGGCAGGCGGATTCTTCACCACTAGCTCCACCTGAGAAATTCTAATACAAGTACATCAGTTAGTTACTCATACATAACAACCATCTCCAATTCTTAGTACCTTAAAACAATCGTTTATTCAGTTTAAGATTCTGCAGGTCACAAGTTAAGCTGGGTCATCCATATGGTTCTTCTGTTTCCTACAGGGCCCTTGTGGGTCTGGGGTACACTACAGGCCAGCTAGATGATTCAGCTCCTGGAGGCTGGCTGACTGTTGACTGGAGCACTGGACTGAGTACAGTCATCACCAAGCAGGCTAGTCTGTGCTCAATCTATGGGCAGCTGGGGTGACTTCCAAGAGAGAAAGTGGAAGGATGGAAGGCCTCTAGAGGCCTAGGCCATGTTCTATTAATGTCCAGAGCAAGTCCCAACATGCACCCAGATTTCAGGGGTGGAGAAATAAGACTCCACTGCTTAATGGCAAAAGCAACAAAGCCAACTTGCAAAGGGTGTAGATACAAGTGGGCAAAGAATTGGCATCATTTCTGTATGCAATCCACCACAACATTCTACGGTTGATCAACATCTTTGCTTTTTCTCAAATAACACAAAATATTCAGAACACTTTCATTCCATCATTCTGCCCCAAACTGTGTTATTATTGCACAATATTGAGTCCTATCTTGCTGTCTGAGAGCTCTACAAATCAGACTTGATTTATAATGATTTACACAGTAAATGTTCTGTGGGATTTACCCATACACTTAACACTATCTTGGTTCACCATTACTTCTTCCATTTCCAACCATTCTTCTTCTTGAAGAATATACTTTAAATTTCCTTCATGGAATCAGTTCAGTTCAGTCACTGAATTGCGTCCAACACTTTGCGAACCCATGGACTGCAGCATGCCAGGCCTCCCTGTCCATCACCAACTCCCAGAGTTTCCTCAAACTCATGCACATCAAGTCGATGATGCCATCCAACCATCTCATCCTCTGTCATCCCCTTCTCCTCCTGCCTTCAGTCTTTCCCAGCATCACAATCTTTTCTAATGAGTCAGTTCTTCTCATCAGGTGGCCAAAGGATTGGAGTTTCAGCTTCAGCATCAGTCCTTCCAATGAATATTCAGGGTTGATTTCCTTTAGGACGGTTTGATCTCTTTGTAGTCCAAGGGACTCTCAAGTATTCTTTGACACCACAGTTCAAAAGCATCAATTCTTTGGTGCTCAGCTTTCTTTATAGTCTAACTCTCATGTCCATACATGACCACTGGGAAAACCATAGCTTTGACTAGATGGATCTTTGTTGGCAAAGTAATGTCTCTGCTTTTTAAATATGCTGTCTAGGTTGTTCATAGCTTTTCTTCCAAGGAGCAAGGGTCTTTTAATTTCATGGCTGCAGTCACCATCTGCAGTGATTTTGGAGCCCAAGAAAATTAAGTCGGTCACTGTTTCCATTGTTTCCCCATCTATTTGCCATGAGGTGATGGGACTGGATGCCATGATCTTTATTTTTTTAATTTGAGTTTTAAGCCAGCTTTTTCACTCTCCTCTTTCACTTTCATCAAGAGGCTCTTTAGTTCTTTGCTTTCTGCCATGAGGGTGGTGTCATCTACATATCTAAGATTACTGATATTTCTCCTGGCAATCTTGATTCCAGCTTGTGCTTCATCCAGCCCAGCATTTTGCATGATGTACTCTGCAAATACATTAAAGAAGCAAGGTGACAATATACATCCTTCGTGTATTCCTTTCTCGATTTGTAACTAGTCCATTGTTCCATGTCCCGTTCTAACTGTTGCTTCTTGAGCTGCATACAGATTTCTCAGGAGGCAGGTAAGGTGGTCTGGTATTCCCATCTTTCGAAGAATTTTCCACAGTTTGTTGTGATTCACACAGTCAAAGGCTTTGGCGTAGTTGACAAAGCAGTAGATGTTTTTCTGGAACTCTCTTGCTTTTTCTAGGAGCCGATGGATGTTGGCAATTTGAATCATGGGGTCCGTTCACGGTAAATTCTCTCAGTGTTTGTTCATTGTGCATGTGCACTCAGTTGTTCAGTTGAGTCTGATTCTTTGTGACCTTACGGACTGTAATCCACCAAGGTCCTCTGTCAGTGGGATTCTCCAGGCAAGAATACTGGAGTGAGTTGCCATGCCCTCCTCCAGGGGATCTTCCTAACCCTGGGATCAAACCCATATCTTCTGCATCTCCTGCATTGTAAGCAGATTCTTTCCCACTGAGCCACCCAGGAAGCCCTTTTGTTCATTAGAAAACATCTTTAGGCCTTATTTTTAAAAGATATTTTTACCAGGTGTAAAATAGGTTGGCAGCTATGTTCTCAGGACTTTGAAGATATTCTTGCACTTTCTTCTGAGTTTCATTACTATTCAGTCAAGTTGGCGGTCACTATCTGTGTTTTCCACCCACTGCTTTTGCTTTTAAACAGAGCATAGAGTGTGCAGTTCGAATGTACATAGAGTGGAACAGTTTGATGCTATAGTTTGGCATGTGTAACAGATTCTATACATTTTATATTTTTATATTTGACTACTGACAGCTCTCAGGCCTCATGCCTCTCTCTTCTCTTTCTGCCTCATGTCTGGTCTCCTGATGAGAAAGTCTGGGCTCCTGCTCCCGCCTTTGACACTAGCAAGAGATTCAAGCCACACAAGCTCAGTTCATATACAAGAACCATCACATGGGTTCTACTCCCTAATCATAGCAAACGAAAAAGAACTTCATAGCAAACTGAATTCAGCAATACATCAAAAGAATCATACATCATGATTAAAGAAGACTTACCCTAAAGATGCAAAGATGGGTCAATATATCTGGACATCAACCAATGTGATGCAATGTGCTAACAATAAAGAATAAACATCATATGATCATTTTAATAAATGTGGAAAAAGTTTTGACAAAATTTAATATTCACTTATAATAAAAATGTGAACAAAGTGAGCAGAAAAAGAGCATACTTCAACATAATAAAAGATATATATGACAAGCCCACAGCTAGCATCATACCTTATGATGAAAAACTGGAAGCATTTCTTCTAAAATCAGGGAACAAGACAAGGATGCTCACTCTCATTTCTTTTGTTCAGTATAGTATTGGAAGTTCTAGTCACCACAGAGAAGAAAAAAAAGAAATCCAAATAGGAAAAGAAGAAATAAAACTGTCACTGTTTGCAGATGATGGGATACCATACATAGAAAATCCTAAAAACACCCACAAAAAATAAAACTACTAGAACTCACCAATGAGTTCAGTAAAGTTGTAGGATACAAAATTAATTACAGAAATCTGTTATGATTCTGTACACTAACAGTTAACTATCCGAAAGAGAAATTAAGAAAAACAAATTTACAATTGCATCAAAGAATAAATATCTAGGAATAAATCTAAGTAAGGAGGTAAAAGACATGTACTCATGATGTACATGTAAGACACTGATGGAAGGAACCGGAGGTGACACAGACGGGAAGATATACCGTGCTCATGGATTGGAAGAATTAAATTGACCAAACTACCCAAGGCAATCTATAGACTCACTGCAATCTCTATCAAAGGACCAAGGGCATTTTTCACAGAAAGAGAACAAATAATTCTAAAAGTTGTATGGGAACACAAAAGACCCCAAATAGTCAAACGTTCTTGAGAAAGAAGAACAAAGTTGGAGCTACCATTCTCCCTGATTTCAGACTATATTACAAAGCAGCAGACATCAAAGCAAACTGGTGTTGGCACAAAAATAGACACACATCAATGGAACAGAGCAAAGAGCCCAAAAGGAGCCCGCACTTACATGGTCAATTAATCTATGAAAAAGGAGGCAAGAGCATGCAATCAGGAAAAGACAACCTCTTCAGTAAATGGTGTGGGGAAAACTGGACAGCTACATGCAGAAGAATCAAGCTGGACTTCTCTCACACCATACGCAATGATAAACTAAAAATGAATTAAAGACTTAAAGGTAAGACCCGACAACAAAACTTCTAGATGAAAACATAAGCAGTATGTTCCTTGACATTGATTTTAAGAATACTTTTTTGGATTTGTCTCCTCAGGCAACAAAAACAAAAGTAAAAATAAGGAAAAAGGAAATTTTGCTATGTCAAAGTAAAAAGTTTTTTTTTTTTAAACAAGAAAGAAAGCTATCATAAGGTGAAAAGAACACCAACTGAATGGAAGAAGATATTTGCAAACAAAATAACTGAAAAGGGGTTAATATCCAGAATATAGAAGGACATACACAGCTCAGCATTTAAAAAAAACCAAATTATTGGATTAAAAAATGGACAGAGAACTTGAATAGACATTTTTCCAAAGAAGACATACAGATGGCCAACAGCTATCTGGGCATCTGAAAAGATGCTCAGCATTACTGATCATCAGCGAAACTCAAATCAAAACCACAGTGAGATGTCACTTCACATCTGTCAGAATGGCCATCATCAGAAAGACAATAAATGACAGGTGTTGGTGAGGATGTGGTGTGAAGGGAATCCCATGCAATTTATCAGAAATGTAAATTGGTACAGCTGCTGTGAAAGGCTGTATGACGATTCCCAAAAAATTAACAATAGAATTACTGTATGATCCAGCAATTCCATTCCTGGATATTTATCCGAATAAAATGAAAATACTAATGTGGAAAGATATATGCATCCCTGTGTACACAGTAACATTATTTAAAATTGCCAAGAATGGAAGCAACCTAAGTGCCCATCAACAGGTGCGTGGACAAAAGATGTGACATATATATATATGCACACACACACACACACACACACACACACACACGGACTTCCCAGATGGCTCAGTGGTCAAGAATCCACCTGCAATGCAGGAAATATGGGTTTAATCCCTGGGTCAGAAAGACCTCCTGGAGAAGGAAAAGGCAACTCGCTCCAATATTATTGTCTGGGAGATCTCATGGACAGTAGAGCCTGGCAGGCTATACTCCATGGGGTCTCAAAAGAGTCAGACATAACTTAGCAACGAAATAACAGCAACAGCAATATATATACATACGCACGTATATATGAATACTGTTCACCATAAAAAAGAATGAAATCTTGCCATTTGTGACAACATGGATGAAGCTGGAGAGTTTTATGCTATGAAGTAAGACAGAGAAAGATAAACACTGTATAATTCAACTTATATGTGGAATTAAAAAAAAACAAAACAGAGTCATAGATACAAAGAACAAAAAGGTGGTTGCCAGAGGGTAGGAGCACTGGGGAAGGAGAGAAATAGGTGAGGGGAATTGAGATACAAACTTTCAGTTACAAAATAAATGACTCATGGGTATGAAGTACACAAGGTGGGGAACATAGTCAATAAGTAAACTCTTTATAAGGTAACAGATTGTTACTAGATTTACCATGGTGACCATTTTGGAATGCATAGAAATACTGAATCACTATGTTGTGTAACAAGAACTAACAAAATACTGTACATCAATTACACTTCAAAATCAAACAAATTCACAGAAAAAGAGATCAGATGTGGTCACCAGAGGTGGGTGCATGTGGGGAGGGGAATTGGAGGAAGAAAGTCAAAAGGTACAAACCCTGTTATAAGGTAAACAAATGCTAGGGATGAAATGTACAACATGATAAATACAACTGAAACTGCTGTGCATTATATGTGAAAGCTATTACGAGAGTAAACCCTCAGTTCCATCACAAGGGAAAAAGATTTTTTTCGATTTCTTTTAGTTTGTGTCTATATGAGGTGATGGATGTTTAGTACACTATAAAAATTATTTCATGTTGTGTGTATGTCAAATTACTATGCTGTCCACCTTAAACTTAGACACAGTTATATAAGCTGAATTATAGCTCAGTGAAACTGGAAGAAAAATAAACTCTGTCCAGTCTGCAGACTTTGCCCTCTCAAGACATTGTGGGCCTGACTGAAGGCCTCTCCTTCCCAGGGATCTCATTTTTGTAGGCAATGAACTTTTTTGATGTGTGTGTGTAGCATCGTCAGTCTTGACATCCACACCAAATTCTGGGCGGGAGTCCACTGTGCTTCTTCAGCAAGCCTGCCCCATGTATTCTGACAACAGTCTTACAATGTGAAATTCACAAGCCATCAAAAATAGGATGTTTGCATCAAGCCAGAGGGATTCCTTGTGCCTCTTGCCAGGCCATCTTCACACTCTCCACCTAGGAGGTAGCCACCACACATATTTTTAGGACTACTTTATTTTTTCATAGTGGTTATCTGTGGGCTGAAGACTTACGGGTAATTGTTTTCTTAATTTTTATTATAGTTGCTTTGCAATGCTGTGTCGGTTTCTGCTGTACAGCAAAGTGAGGCAGCCACACATACACGTACATTCCCTCCTTTTTGGATTTCCTTCCCATTTGGATCACCATGGAGCACTGAGCAGAGTTCCTGGAACTATGCAGTAGGTTCTTGTTGGCCATCTACTTTTCACATAGGGTTTAGTCGCTCAGTCGTATCCAACTCTTTGTGACCCTTTGCCCTGAAAACCCCCAGGCTCCTCTGTCCATGGGATTATTTAAACAAGAATACAGGAGTGGGTTGTCATTTCCTTCTCCAGGGGATCTTCTCAACCCAGGGACTGAACCTGCACCTCCTGCATTGCAGGCAGATCCTTAACCTGCTAAGCCATCAGGGGGGTATTTTATATATAGGAGTGTGCTGCTGCTGTTGCTTCAGTCGTGTCCGACTCTGTTCGACCTCATGGACGGCAGCCCACCAGGCTCCCCCATCCCCGGGATTCTCCAGGCAAGAATACTGGAGTGGGTTGCCATTTCCTTCTCCAATGCATGAAAGTGAAAAGTCAAAGTGAAGTCGCTCAATCCTGTGTGACTCTTAGCGACCCCATGGACTGCAGCCCACCAGGCTCCTCCATCCATGGGAGTTTCCAGGCAAGAGCACTGGAGTGGGGTGCCACTGCCTTCTCCGATGTAGTAGTGCACGTATGTCAGTTAGGCCATCAAAGAAGCAGACTTTCACAGTTCACATTCGTTGACTTCTGGCTTCCTTCACTCAGTGAAACATTTCTGATACCTCTCCGTGTCTCCGTGGTGCTGGTTGTCTTGATCGTGTGTTCCTCTTTATCTCTGAGTGATATGCCATGATACAGTTATTTCACATTTGTTTATTCACTCTTATACTGTTAGACATTTGGACTGGCTCCAATTTTTGGCTATTATGCTTAAGCTACTGTGAATATTACATATAAATTTTTTGTGGACATCAGTTTTTCTTTGAGAAAAACCCTGATGTCCATGTAGGAGTGCAACTACTGGGTAACCACATGTTTACATTTTTAAGAAACTGTCAAATAGTTTTCTGAAGTGTCTGTATACTTGTACGTTCCTACTTGCAGGGTATGTGAGTTCCAGATGTTCCACCCTGGCAGCAGTCATTCATTTTAGCCAGTCTACTGATTATCATTACTTTAAATTAATTAATATGATAAGACTAATATTAAAATGCTATTAATACTGGTATTTAAAGGTACTTGCTCCTTGGAAGAAGACCTATGACAAACCTAGACAGTGTACTTTGGAGACAAAGGTCCATATACTCAAAGTTATATTTTTTCCAGTAGTCATGTACAGATGTGAGAGTTGAACCATAAAGAAAGCTGAGTGCCAAAGAATTGATGCTTTTGAACTGTGGTGTTGGGGAAGACTCTTGAGAGTCCCTTGGACAGCAAGGAGATCCAACCAGTCAATCCTAAAGGAAATCGACCCTGAGTAGTCACTGGAAGGAACTGATCCTGACGTTCAAATACTTCGGCCGCCTGTTGGGAAGAGTTGACTCATTGGAAAAGAACTTGACGCTGAGAAAGATTAAAGGTAGGAGGAGAAGGGGACAACAAAGGATGAGATGACTGGATGGCTTCACCAACTCAGTTGACATGAATCTGAGCAAACTCTGGGAGATGGTGAAGGATAGGGAAGCTTGGTGTGCTATAGTCCATGGGGTTGAAAAGAGTCAGACATGACTTAGTGACTGAACACCACCAAAAATATTGATAGTGACTTCATGGTGGTGTTAATTTGAATTTCCCTGATGACTGAGGATGCTGAGCACTTTCTCAAGTGGTTTTTTGGGGGGCTTTTTTTTTGCCATTTCTATACTTTCTTATGTAAAATATTCTTCCAGATTTTTGCCCATATTTTTATTGGGTCTTTTGTCTTCTTAAGTTTTGCATTACTTCATTCTATTACTACATTGCAGCAACTTTTTATGCATTCTTGGTACAAATCTTTTGTCAGTTGTGTGAGTTGCAAATATTTCTTTCCAGCGTGGCTGGTTCATTTTCTCAATAATTTTTAGTTTCTGTGAAATCTGATGATCAGTTGTAAGTTATCACATTTGAGTTAATAATCCACTATGAGTTGATTTTTGTTTCATTCGGTTCATCTTTCTGATGTAAACATCATTCATTCCAGCTTCCTGGCTTTCCTTTTCCAATGAATTGTGTCAGTCCTTTTGCCAAACGTCAGTTGACCAAGTCTGGGTCTGTTTCCGGATTCTATTGTCTCATTGATCTGCTTTTCTGTTCTCAGGACCACTGTCCCAATTATTGCAGTTTTAAAGTCCATCTTGAAATCAAATAGTGTTAAGTCCTCCAATTTTGCTTCCCCGCCGCCCCCCCCCCCCAAATACTTGGCTATTCTAGATATATTGCATTTCCATGTGAGTTTGAGAATTAAAATTTATTTACCATTGTTTTTTCCAGTCTCCCAGAGACACGACAAACCCACTTTAAAAAAATACTTATTTGTTTTCTGTTGCACTGGGTCTTCCTTGCGGTACATGGGCTTTTGATTGCTGCACACAAGCTTTCTCTAGCTGCGGTGCACGGGCTTCTCATTGCAGTGACTTCTCTTGTTACAGAGCACAGGCTCTAAGCTCAAGCTCGATAGCTGCAGCTCGTGAGCTTACTTGTCCCACGGCATGTGGGATCCTCCCGGAGCAGGGGACCGAAGCTGTGACCCCTGCATTGGAGGCAGAGTCTTAATCATTGGATTATCAGAGAAGTCCACAAACCTACTTTAAATTCATTTTTTTGCTCTAAGACTTTGTGGCCACACACATAGAGACCTTGGGCCATGGTGGTTATGAATTCACATAAAAGACTTTTTCCTCTCTGCCCAAAACAAGCCCAGGGCAGGAGCCCTAGCTGGCTGCCCCCTCCTCACCATGGGTTCACTTTTCATTCACCCAAGGGCATAGCCTTTCAAGACACCAGCTTTTCTGCCCAGGCCTCCCACCAGTCTCCTCTCCTTGGAGGACCTGCTACTATATCTCTGCCTTGTGGCTCCGAGATATGGGTTCACTTTTCATTCACCCAAGGGCATAGCCTTTCAAGACACCAGCTTTTCTGCCCAGGCCTCCCACCAGTCTCCTCTCCTTGGAGGACCTGCTACTATATCTCTGCCTTGTGGCTCCGAGATGCTCCATCTATACTCAAACACAGAGCTCCCGTCCCCACAGGAAGGGACCGTCCCTGGGGCTCCCCATCCCCTCTGCAGGGATGCACCATTTCCCACTAGGCTTGGATGTCCCCAGGGTGTGTATGTGTGATTGAGTGAACTCTAGGACCAGAGAGCCCCTCTGTGGGCTGGGCGACCATTAGTGCTGATTTAGGAGAGGGGAGAGAATGGCAGTGCTGGTGCTTTGTGTGGAGGTGATGGATGGAGTGTGTGAGCAGCCCACCTGTGCTCAGAGAGGAGCGAGACCAAGCAGCTACTGAAGAGACTTCTCCCTGGGTGCCTCTGAGTGCCTCCCAGGTGGGGCTCCCAGCAAGCGTTTCCCCTCCCCCACCCCCACCCCCACCCCTA